>JAODAL010022968.1:0-63624 GCA_025379985.1 Phyllomedusa bahiana | reverse complement strand
AGAGGTACTTGCTTTAAAAATTTAAAACCAGCAATTTTTAGTCCCCAAAAGGTGTATTAAATAGGTGCCAAAAAATACCGTTGTTATCCTATACATTTCAGATAGGTGTTTTTTTCCACTTTTGTCAGTAAAAGTTTTGTTGATAGGGGTCCCTTCATTTGAATTTAATCCAAAATTTTGTACACCACAGGTAAATTAAAGGGTGCCAAAAATCCCTTTTCTATCCTATACATTTCAGATGGGTTTTTTTTTTCATTTTGGTCATCAAGCTTTGTTGATAGAGGCCTTGCATTTAAATTTGAATCCACAATTTGACTACCACAGTAATTGAAGGTCCAAAAATCCCTTTTAAATATCCAAAAACATTTCAGATACGTGTTTTTTTTCACTTTTGGTGATTAAGCTTTGTTGAAAAGGTTTACCTTTGCATTTTTAAATTTTGAATCCAGAAAAATTTTGAGTCACCCAGGTGTTTTGATAGTGCCAAAAAACCCTTTTATTATCCGTATACTTTTCAATAAGTTTTTTTTTTTCGTTTTTTTGCGCAGCCAGTTTTGTTAAGATCTACTTTGCATTTTATATTTGAATCCAAAATTTTTTTGATTTGAGGATTGAGAAAGCTTGATTTGCCGTTTTTTAATAAAGATTTTTCCAAAACTCTTCCATACCTTCTCAAATTTTTATCTTTCTGAACATGGAGCGAATTTCAGGTTGGATGCGAGAAAGAGGGGGTAGGAAAAAGTAGGTAAGTACGAAAAAAGGGGCTCCTTCCAGGCGGGCGACAACCGCATGCCTGGATCGTTGGTTGCGGGACCGTCAGGCCTGTAAACGCTTTTTTCGGGCCCTGTGAATCTAAACCAAAACAACTACAGGTATAACACCAAAAATAAAGATACATAAAACATAACTTTTAATAAAAAAAAAAAAAGAATTAGAAAGAAAAGAAAAAAAAAAAAAAAAACCCCCTAAAATAACCCTATCAAGACCTGTCGCCCAAAAAGGGGGAAATCCCCCAATAAGGCGCCCCCACACGGGAACCTAAACTAACCCTGTCCCTAGCTACATCTAAATAAAAAAAGAAAAACACTAACCACAAATGAATGCACAAACAAAAAAAGTGCTGGTAAAAACAATACAACAACAATATACGTTTGATTTCAATAATACTAGAATTGATGAGCGTCATGGGGAAGATGATCAATAACGCATAAAAAATTCCAATTTCCAACGCGTTCCCCCCTAATACGGGTTCATCAGGGAAAAATTGAGTTGATAACAACAATACGAACATCTAAGGAAAAAAAAAAAAGATTATGCAAAAAATTAACCACTCCCTTAATGATGGAAAACAGGGCGGGGTAAGATAGAGGACGGGGCCCGGGATAAGTCATGTACAGATCCCCGCTATCTGATTACTGAGAAGGTCCAAGCATAACTCTGGAACCATAACGAACAGCGTCCCAATTTTTTCTTCATGTTTAAGCAACCTGCTCCAGCAGTCTTACCCATCTCCCCCAGTCACGGCCACAAATGTCGCCCAGCATCACAGCACCGTCCAACATAAGCGAAGGCCCCCCCAATGTCAACCCTGGGTTACCCCCCACGTGGTAAACCCCTTTTTCTAAACCTCTTTGATGACAAAATGCTTTGGGGGTCAGAAGGGATGGTAAAAGATCAAAAGGCCAAAAATGATTTTGTCTCTCGACGCCAGTTACTGATTTTCCATCAGAGGGAAGGGAAAAAGGGAAACCGGTCAATCGGAAAAATCCCGGCGTCGGGAACGCCTTCAGTGCCTCTTCTTGTAGCCCCAGCCCTGGAGCAGAATTCAGGCACGAAGTCACCTTTTTTGAGTGATGAAAATACGACATTCGATCCAACGTGGGCTTTTTTCCCCAGAATTTTTCTTCTAGCCTTCACCGATAAGGAAAACGATGGTTATGTCAAAATGGGCCCACCTCAAAAAGGGAAGGGCGAACGCAGAAAATCCCTATAAAATTTTGGCCACCCCGGTCGCGGGAAAACCCCCCCCCTCGCTTTTCCCTCAAAAATTCCAGGACCTCTCAAGGGCCCGGGGCCCCTTTTTTGAGCAAGCCCTGATTCAACCCAAGCGATGTCATATGCCGCCTTTTTCCGTAAACGCATAAAATAAAAACAAGAATCTTAGGTGTTTAATCCCACCAACCCTTTTTTAGTCACATCAGCGAATGCAAAGATTGAAAATGGGCAACACTTGGCCAGAAAAAAGGGCCCGACGACGCCGGGGTTCCAACCACTGTCACACCCTCGTCTCCGCCCCCCCCTCCGCCACCCCAAAGCGTTCCTCAGTTGCCCATGTCCTCAGATCATAAAGGGGGTACCCCCGCTTCAGCCTCCACCGTCGCCCAAACCACCCCACCCCCCAGAACCCTCCACCCCTTCTCCCCCGCCATTTTACACCCACGCCGACCCGGGCCCTTTACACCCGCCTTGTCTTCCAGGTTTGGGGGGAGAAAAAACACTTTAACCCAAACCATCCAAACCCAAAAACCTGATGTCGCATTGCCAGCTTTTGGGGCCTTTGGGAAAAGTTTTTCCTTTCCGTCTGTGGACACAGATGGTTCCGCCACCATGGCCCTTGCCCGCCCCCCAAACCAGAGCCAGTAGGCATTTCTTTTTCCAAAAAGCCGTCCCTGCCCTGGGCCCCCACGGCCCTCTAAAATTTCCACGCGTTGTCTACATCGGTCCAAAAGTCCACGCCACCGACAAAGGACATAACAAGTCAAGGCCGCTAAAAACTCTGTACAGCTCACGGGGAGCTGGTTTATGTCTCTGGGTACGGGGGCTCTCGGCCGCGCACCCTTCAAAACCCAGGAAAAGGTGCAGGCCTCTTTTTCCCCCAAGGTCCTCTGGGGGCATCACGGCCCAAGAAACCAGCCGGTTAAATTAATCTGTCTTGGAACCGTCCACACACATCAGGAGCTGGGGGACGCTCTCCGCAACGAGCCCCGAGCCGGGGCGGGGTGACAACCCCCTTTTTTGCCGGCAAGTGGGGGTGCGAAAAAGGGGCGAAATCTGCTGGCCCCCTAAAAAAGGGAAACCCGGGGAGCCACCTCCCTTGCCGGGGCCCCATGCCCTAAACCCTTTGGGTCGTCCAAAATTTTCTAGACCCTACCCGGGCGGGGACTGCCTGCTGGGGAACCTCAAAGGGGTTTTAATTTTGCACTTCCCCTTTCGCACACGCTTTCCCCGCCTGGCGCTTTTGCAGCGCCCAGCTCGGCCCCCCCCGCAACCGCCCCCTTTTGTTTAAACTTTGGCAACACCGGGAAATTTCCCACCCCCCCCCATGCTCCAGCGAATGGGCCCAGCAGCGCAATCCCAATTACGCGGGTACGAAGTGAACAACAGGGCCCGACAAGCAGCGGGCGGACCTGGGGGTGTTAGCCACCGAGAGTGGAGGAGGTGAAAAGCCCGCCCCAACCTTGCCTTTTTTGAAGAAGCCACCAAAATGGTCAGGGGCGGCCCAATCCCCCGGGCCCACAGAGCATTGGGGTGATCTTGGGTTTCGGGAACGATCTTTGGGAAACATTCTGAAACAACGGGGTCCCCCCAGCGAGGGAAGGAGGAGAGGGACACAAAAGCGGAAAAACGTCCTTTTTCCCCTCAAACCCTCAAGGACCGACATTTTCAAAATTTTATAAAGCCCTTCATTAGGCAGGGGGTTCGGGGTCCGGGCTAGTGCAAAGGCGGCGGATTACTCCCAGGGTGCATCATCTGGGGCAAGCAGGCTTTTTTGAAGCGTCCCGGAGGCAGCGGAGGGGGAAAAAACCCCGGGACACCAATGTTACCGACGTCCCTCCCCTTGGAAAGGGGTTGGTGCAAATTTTTGAGGCGGAGGGGGAAAGATGAGGAAGATCAGTTTGCTATCCCCCTCGCCCCAGAGGTTTTGGGAAATCAAGGCTCCATCTCTCACTAGGCTTGGATGCCCCCAATTTCCCCAAACATAAATCCTCGCTTTAAAGGGCCCATCAAAAGGGAACAACAGTTACTGGGGGCCACCCTCCTGGACCCCCCGGTACAAAACAAAACTCACCCCTTTCCTTCCACCCACCCAAAAATAAGAGTAAAAGCAGGAAAGGGAAAGCCCTTTCCCTGATTGACAACGGGAGACATCGTTGCTTTTGGTTTCAACTTTCCCCAAATGTCCCCCGGTGGTAAAAAACTTTCCAGCGACGTACAGAAAAAAAGGAGGGGCCAAAATACCTTTAGCGGCAGCAGCAGGAAAGGGTTTGCAAAACCCTAAAGGGGGGCCCCTCGGGAAAACTTTTTTTTCCCACCTCACCAACGAAAGGGCAAGGGCAGGGCACCATCCAACACAAAGAGCCCACTTAAGATCATTTGCCCCGACTATCTGCGTCTCAACACCGATTTTTTTTGTATGTTTTTTCCGGACCCAATAGACTTCGGGGAAACCAAAAGGGACAATGGCCAGACCCTTCGCCCCGCCACGCCATAGGGTGTTGTCCTCCCCAGCACCACGCCCATATCGGGAGCGGAACCTTAAACCAAAAAGCTGGGGGAGTCATTACAAAAAAACGCACCCGGCTTTCCACAGATAATGTGGATTTTTTGACTTTCATAAAGATGAATCGGCATGGATCTCTAAAGATGTTTGTGGCCCCAATTGCCGAGGTCACCGATTATTCCCCGTCAACTTTCACTTTCCTCTTCAAACAAAAATGGTCCTCTTGAAAATTTTTTTTTTTAAATGATCATTTCTTACTGCAATTTTTATTCTCAGTTCCCAACATTTCTTTTTTGCGGGTTTTTGCTGGAGGAGCCCTGTAAAAGAAAAAGCCAGGTTTCATGACAAAAAACCGTTTTTAATTTACTCACTTTATTTTTAAAATTTTTCCCAAATTTCAAGGGTTTTTTGAGGTCATTTTGCTGTGAGATACACTATAAACATGGCCCCCTTTGGAAAAAAAAGTGGCTTCAAAGGGGACATTTCTCCCATCACAATTTTTTATTAGGGCCTGAGAAGCCCCATATTTAAATTTATTTTGGGGTAAAGTTGCTTTTAGATACAGCTAAAATTAAGGCCCTTTTTGGAACAGAAATGGGGCTTCTAAGTGGCTTTTCCCCACCCAAAAATTTTTAAATTTTTGGCTGAGAAGCCCAAAATTTTAAAATTTTTGGGGGGCCCAAGTTGCCTGTGAATACAGCTAAATCATGGCCCCTTTGGAACAAAAAATTGGGGCTTTTAATTTTCCCTTTTTCCCTCAAAATTTTTTTAACAGTGGTTTAAAAATTCTTTTTTAAAAATTTTTTGGGGGTCATTTGCTTAAAATACGGGAAATTTAATCAGGGCCCCTTTGGGAAAAAAAAATTTGTGGTTTTGGGAGGGAAAATTTCTCCCCACAATTTTTAAAAAGGCTGAAAAGCTTTTTTATAATTTTTTTTTAAGTCATGCTGCTTTGAAAATCGGGCAAAACGGGCGGGCCCCTATAAAAAAAAAAAAAAAATGTTTCAAACAGCCCTTTTTGGGTTTCTTCCACAATTGTCAAAAGTGGCTAAAGGGTCATTTTTTTTAAATTTTTTTGGGGCTTTTTTTGGCGTGACAAGAAAGCTATAATACAGGCCCCAAATTATAAAAAAAATTGTTTCTAACAGACTTTTTGTTTTTCACTTTTGCAAGAGTGGCTAAAGGGGGGGTTGCTGTCAAAAACAGGAATAGGTAGGACATTTTTTTAATGGACACATATTGCAATATGACTTGTTTTTTCAAAAATCTTTTTAAAATAGCTAGCAATCCCCGTATTGAGACAACAAAATTTAAAAACAATTTAAAAAAAAGAAAAAAAAAGACATGTTGGGGAATCCATCCTTAAAATTTTAAAAAAAAATTTTTTAGGGAAATTTAAAATACAAAAAACTTTCATTACAAAATAGTGGTAAAAAAAATTCCCCTGAATTGTACAAGGGGGGAACAGGAAACTTTACCGATGTAGGGTTATTCAGAAGACAAACTATGGAGCATGGACAGAGAAAAAAGGAAAAAAGACAATTTCCCCCAGCACGTTGAGAATAAAAGAGAAAAAGAATGCAAGAAAAAAAGGGCACCTGGGTGGAACAGGGGCCCTTAAACCCCCAGTAATTTTCCCCAAATGAACCCCAAAGGGGCCGCACGAAAAAGGGGGGGGCAAGCGCTACCCAGGGGCTTGAAATGGGGTACTGAGGGAAAAGGGTGGAGGCTTTAACTCACATTTCCGCTTCCCCCTCTCTTCAGCACGATGTTTTTCGTTGGCTGCGAATTAAAGGGGATTTTTACCATGTTAATGGGTACCGGACCCAAACCTGGGCTCTCAACCCCCCCAAACCCACTGGGGAAAATCCTGTCCTGGGACTGAACCTGCGTTTTAATAGATGACAGCGCTAGCCTGGGCCCCTCCCGCACCCCTGTAAGTCTGGCCCTGGGAGCTGGACCCCCGTTTTAATAATGAAAAACCTAGCCTGGGGTCTCACCGCAAAACCCCCTGTAATTTTGGGCCCCGGCACTGGACCTCCGTGTTAACAAAAAGGTGAAGGGAGCACTGCCCCTCACCATTAAAGGGGGAATCAGGGGAGCTTCAAATTTTTCCAAAAAAACAGATTTTTAAAAAGGTATTTCTGTGAGGTTAAATAGTGTCAAAAAGGGCTACAAATGCCCCAAAAATTTTCAAAAAAAATTTAAGCTTAAAATTTTTCTGGGGCTTGGGGTCAATATGGGGTCGCATCATTTTTATCTCCAGGGGGGTTCCCGTCCCTAAAAACTGAAGAAGGATTTTGGGGGAAAAATGAAACCATGAAATTTTATTGGCGAATCAAATCCAAAGCCAGGGGGGCAAAAAAGTCTTCTCAACTAAGAAGTGTTTTTTGGGGGTGATTAAAGGGCATTTTTATTACTTATGGGGGGTGTGGAAAAATTAAAAACATCAAAAAATGTAAAAAATACCTTTTAAAAACTCAGGGAGGGGGTATGTTTTTATTTATCACACTTTAAAAAAAGAAAAAGGGAAATTTAAAGTAAAACTATAAAATAAAAAATTTCCCAAAATAAATTCTGTAAACAAATGTCAGTTACCAAAAAATATACTAAATGACAGTCACTGTACAAAATAGCTTTAGTGCCACTTTGTGATCTGTGGGAAAACAGGTTTAGGGTCATTCTGCGGTACGGGACAGATATAGTCAATGTCCAGTGAAACTAAAATGGTGGTTGAAAGACTACTTTTTTCCGGCAATTTTTTAAATTTGGGGTCATGCAGGTTTGGGGCTCATGCTGTGACTAAGGACAGGGATATTCTATGTCCAGTAAAAACTAAAATGGTGGTTCAAAGCCCTTTTTCGGCACTTTTTAATCTGTGGGTCAGTCAGGTTTAATGGTCAAACTGTGGTCCAGGACAGGCATAGTCAATGTCCAGTTCAACTAAAATGGGGGTTGAAAGACTCCTATTTCCGGCACTTTTTATCTGTGGGTCAACAGGTTTGGGGCTCATGCTGTGGCCCGACAGGTATAGTCAATCTCCAGTGAAACTAAAATGGTGGTTCAAAGACTCCTTTTCCCAGAAACTTTTTAATCTGTGGGTCAGACAGGTTTAATGGTCATTCTGGGTACAGGACAGAAAATAGTCAATGTCCAGTGAAACTAAAATGGTGGTTGAAAGACTCCTTTTTCTGGCACTTTTTAGATCGGGGGGTCATGCAGTTGGGGCCAGCTGCTTTTCCAGGACAGGGATATTCAATGTCCAGTTCAAGTAAAATGATGATTCAAATCATACTCCCTTCTGGCACTTTTTAATTTGTGGTTGATGCAGGTTTAACAGTCATGCTGTGGTACAAAAGGATAGTGAATGGTGTGTGTTTTTTTTTCTGTGGCTTTATAAACCCAAGTGTGTTGCCAAAGATTGAGCACTATCCAGTTTGCTGTTGTGGATGTTTTTTCCAGCTTCTCCCCCCCTGTTTGGGTGTAAGAATGAAGGTGTTGTTCTCTCCATAGACTTTAATGGTGATCGGCGTTAATCTATTATCGACTATCGGATATCGTCTTGATAATTGCCGATATCGACCCGTTGACGATAGTCAACGTAATCGCTCATCACTAGTCCATACAAAATGAGTTAGGAGTCAGGATATACCCAAGAAAAGGTACTTCCTGCACTCCAAAAACACATTTTTCAAGCTTGACAAACTATTTTCCTTCAGGATTTGCAATACCTGTCGTACATGTTTAACGTGAGACGACCAATCTTCCGAATAGATTAAAATGTCATCCAGGTAAACGACCATACAAAAAACAATGAGTTCACAGAAAAAATCATTAACCAAGTTCTGGAACACCGCTGGAGCATTACACAACCTGAACGGCATCACCAGATACTCAAAATGACCCTCAGGAGTGTTAAACGCGGTTTTCCACTCATCCCCTTCTCGGATACAGATGAGGTTATAGGCCCCCTCTAAGGTCCAACTTGGAACACCACTTCGCTTCCTGGATTTGATTGAACAGATCAGTTATCAAGGGTAAAGGGTATTGGTTTTTTAACGCTATTTTATTCAACTCACAGTAATCTATGCATGGACGGAGGCCTCCATTCTTTTTTCCTACAAAGAAAAACCCTGCACCCATAGGGGACACCGAAGGCTGCCTGGATATGACCCTTCTGAAGACTTTCTGCAATATACTGCTTCATGGCTAGTCTCTCTGGAACTGACTGATTATATATCCCCCCCTTAGGAAACCTCACTCCGGGCAATAGGTCAATGGCACAGTTGTACGATCTATGAGGGAGTAGTATCTACGACTGTTTCTGAGAAAATACATCAGCAAAGTCACGAATGAAAACAGGAATCTGCTCCATCTCTTTATTGCCCAGTATGATAGGGAGGCATCTGTCAAAACACTGTTGTCCCCACTTGATTAATTCACCTGAGTTCCAGTCGAACACCGGGTTGTGTCTCTGAAACCAGGGCAGCCCCAACACTACATCAGCGGGCAGCCCCTCCATGATAAATAAGATACACTTTCCAGTATGTATGGATCCTACCAACATCTCGAGCTCCGGAGTACAATGTTTGATTGTGCCCCTAGCCAGCGGAGTGGAGTCAATAGCCACCACCCGCAGGGAATCAGATAGAGGTCTCCAAGGTAGGCCCAGACGTTTGGCGAAGGACGCGTCTACAAAATCGGAAGCTGACCCAGAATCCAAAAAAGCATTCCCATAACCAGACAGTGACATAGATTTGATCTTAACTGGGAGAAGCAACTTTTTGGATACAATAGGAAATACCTGTTCGCCTAGGTGACCTTCCTGCAAATCACCTAGGCTCTGGAGTTTTTCCGGCCTGGTCTTCCTTTTGGAGCACTCCCGGATACCGTGTCCATCTTTGCCACAGTAAAAGCACAATCCCGGGGTACGACGAGAAGTCCTCCGGTCGCTGGCAGACGTAGCGGAAGAGGTTCCCACTTGCATGGGCTCCTCTGGTTTTAGAATAGAAACCGTGGGTGTAGAAGGGATCATGGAGTGGACCACAGGAGGGAGAGCTTTCTCCCGACATCTCTCCCTAAAACGTCTGTTCAGATGAACGGCTAGTGCCATAGCCTCATCTAAGGAATCAGGGGTAGGGTAAGCCACCAACATATCCTTCACATGGTCGGCTAACCCTAAACTAAACTGACATCTAATAGCTGGGTTGTTTCACCCCGACGGAACGCACCAGCGACGAAATTCAGAGCAATAGTCCTCCACATTCCTTTTACCCTGCCTCAAAGTGGTCACCCGAGCCCCGGCCACAGCTTCCCTATCAGGGACTTCAAAAAGTACGCACAAGGAGACAAAAAACCTGTCCACAGAAGAAAGTTCTGACGAATCAGGTGGTAAAGAAAATGCCCACTCCTGGGGCGACCCTGAAGAAGGGACATAACGATTCCCACCCTCTGTTCCTCATTGCCCGAGGTATGTGGGTGGAGGCCCTTCTGTTGCCTGAGAATCTATCCGGCAACTGAATAGGGGGTTCCACAGGAGGGGAGGGTAGTGCAGGGACACTTGGACTTGGGGAAGTTTCCTGATGTTCTACCCTACGCCAGATCCTGAACTAGCTGGGTATGCCCCTGCATCTGCTCTACTAGAGCTTTCATGGGGTTCATAGCAAGTGGAGAGCAGTGACAGTTTCCTCCTGTGATATTGTCACATCAAGGGAGGTACAGTGAGCCCTGACTGGAACTCAGTCCACTGTCCCTGCCTACTTGACGTGCTGCCCTAGGTGGCAGACGCCAACTGGGCGACAGTTCCTGCACTGCTAGAGTGCTGGGGCCGTCAGGAGGAAGAAAGGTCAAACATTCTGGGTCAATAACAAATCAGGAACGCCAAGCCACAAATCAGAACCAGAGAGAAAATGTAAACAAGCCGAGGTCAAACACGAACGGGAGTGAGGTACAGAATCGGAGCGCAAGACAGGGTCAGGAAAACAAGCAGAGGTCTGGTACACAGATAAGCAAACAACAACTATACGCACAGGTAATAAAGGCAGCCAGGAGAATATTACAGGCACTGCACTTGGCCTGCAGGGAGTTTAAATGTGATTCCTGGACACCGCCCCTGTAGCTGATTGGAGCGGTCTCCGGGTCCTCCCATTGGCTGGTGCGACACCCCCCCATCCAGAGTGGCTGGGCCTCTGTCACTCACAGAGCCGCAAGCAGACTGTCTATCCGGGTGGGGTCGCAAATCAGCTGCTGCAGACTGTTGCTCCCTGCAGGCTGAGCGCCGCCTAGCCCTGACAGTTGAACTGTTCTTTTAGACACATGCCTGGTAGCAGCCTAGTCAATTTTGGAGGTCAGCTGTTCACTGTAGCATGACAGTCCACCCTTGTGCACCCTCGTTGCCAATGTTAATCTCATACATCAATGGTGCATGGTGTTCAGCAGTTTGCTTGTCACTTATTTGCAGTGGTGCCATTTATCCACTCATAACACACTTTCATCAAACACGAACAGTTCATAAACTGTACAGTTTCAGAAATACTTCCACCAATGGCCAAAAGTCACTACCATCTGTCTTTGCAACTCTAATACATTGTTCCTTTCACCAATATCAGTAAAGAGAGATATGTGTGCACACTGCCTATTGAGCAACATATATGCCCAGTAAGCCAGCTCACTACACATGACTTTCTTCATAAACTTAGCTCTGCCAACATCGAAAATAAGAAGTGGTCATAACAATGTGACTCAACTCTGTACAAATCCCATGCAGATGTTTAATTGGTCATAATTCAAGTGAGGACCACAACATGGTAGAGCAATAGTGCTAAACACTGGGCCACTATATTACCATTTTGAATGATGTCCATGCAGTATTACATTTCAGATTATGCATGGCTGCCTACAACTTCCACCACCCCTAACAGACAGAGGTTTCAGGAGCCAGACTCAAGTTGATCACCAAATTGTTTGGTTTTATCATTTAAAGGGCCACAAAAAAATCCAAGTACAAAACTTAGCTGTTGTCAAATAGCACCACAAAAATACTTAGAGCGGCCCTACGCATGCGGGTTCACATCTCCATTTAGACTCTAGCCGTGATCAAGCAGTAGGGTACAAGGAATTCATAATTTAGTGATCATATATATTACTGTGTCTAAGTGATACATATTTCATAGGGGTTTTGGGGAAGAGATGCTTTTGTTCACTCTGAGAATCGTTATGCCCCTCATATCAGGTGGTATGGTTGCTTTATAGATGACCTCCTCCTCATACGGAGTGGGAGAAGGGGTAGCAGATGAAATTAGAGTTTTTCCAGTACATTAATAATAAGTTAAACTTATGTTTTTCTCATGCATTTTCCAAAATAAATATGATTTTTTAGTGGACAACCAGATAAAAACACGTGTATTATTCCATTTCATAAGGATATGGAAAGGAACTCTACTTTATTGACATTCTCATGCCACCCTAAACATGTCTTGAGAAATATAGCAATTGATGAGTAAATCATTCAGTGATAAGAAAATATACATTAACAGCTTTCTTAGCTGTAATCCAAAAACATGATCTATTTAATTAGATGCAATATCCGTAAGATTCAATATGTAGGCTGCACTAGTAACACTAGGCAACAAATTTTCATTTTATTTTTGTTCCTGGCTAATAAATGTTATTTCCTGACTGCTTATGCGTAAAAACAATTTTCTCATTCATATAAAGTCAAGAAAAAAACAAATTGCTTCAAATTTAACATTTGTTTTTTAACATTTGCATTTATAATATAAATAGCTTTCACGAATCAAACCCCAAATGTAATCTACCCTCATGTTCTTGTTGTACTGTCCTTGATAGTGATGTTCAAAGTCCATTATATCCTGGTGGAAGCGCTTGTTTTGCTCCTCCGAATACGCTCCCATGTTCTCCATGAATTTATCAAGATGCACATCAAGCATATGGACTTTGAGAGACATTCTGGAACCCATTTTGCAGTACTTCACCAGAGTCTCAACCAGCTTCACATAGTTTTTTGGCTTTGTTACCATGAAAGCCAAACTACTGCGACAAAGCTGTTCCAGGCCCTTTTCTCCTCTCTGGTGATCGTCTTGGGAAATTCACTTCATTCCATGATCTTCTTTATCTGTGGCTAAATGAATACACCAGCTTTGACCTTAGCCTCAGGTATCCCAAAGGCAAAGGTAGCAGGGAAACTTGTTAAAACTGCCTTGGAGACCCATCAGAAATGCTACCATTTTGAAGTCTCCAATGACTTCCTAGCTGTACTCGTCATACTTCAAGGCATCTAACAAGGTCTTGACACAACTGTATTGTTCTTTGAGGTGCCCCAAGTGAGCCAGGCAAAGAGAAGGGTACTTGTTACTGTTATGAAGCAGCACTGCTTTAAGGCTCCTGCATGAACTGTCAATGAAGAGGAGCCATTCTTTCGGGTTACAGGCTATTCCGATTGCATCGGACAGACCTGTCACATTGTGGCAGAAGCAGAGTCCATCTTGATTGGTGAAAAACCTGGAAAAAAGATGGTGACGCTTCCTCTGACCTGCAACTTGAAAGCTTTCATCCAACAAGTTCCATTCCTTGAGCCTAGAAGTCAAAAGTTCAGCATTTGACTTGGTTAGACCAAGATCTCTGATCATGTTGTTGAGGTTTTTTTGGTTGGGGTAGTATAGTTTTCTTTCCTCTTCTTCGCATATGATATCTAAATCAGCAAACATCTTCACTCTTTGAGTTGCTGCTAACTTGTGATAGTGGGTCTTTCACTGGAGGATTGGGTTTAATGGATATAATCGGTGCTGTAGCACCGTTGATATTGATGATGGGATGTTAGGATAGGTAACAGGAGTTCTTGCTAGTTCGACACTTCAAACAGGAACATTCTAGAAATTACTATGTTTACTTAGGGGTTTTCTCACCAGGTATAAAAAGGGTTAGAAAATCTGTAAGAGGGGAAGATACGAGAAAGAAACTCCTAAGCAGTGAAACATATTGGATCATCTGTTTGAACACTAGAATACTACATGGTCTAAATAAAAGACAAGATACTTTGTATCAGTAGTAAGCAAAAACAAAAATGCATTAAAAATGCACCAAAAATGCACTGTGTGAAAGAACCCTAAGAGAGTATTCTCCTGTACTAGATAGGTATCACAGGATGGTGGGCTGTGTTTTTATAAGCAATTTTTACAAAAAAATGAAGCTGCTCCTTTGTTGCCTGGTTTGAACTTCGGACCCTTTTTTCGGTGCATCTGAAATCCTAAGAGAAGGTGAGCTCGCAGTTTACTGTTTTGTGGATTTTTTTTAGGGATAACTTCTTTAAGAGAGAGAGAGAGGGCAAAAGAAATATATTTATTCTTAATTGTGTCCAAACTGTGCTAAATTCTGAAACACTCTTGTCTTCTCCATCTTCACATTCTATTTGATTTTTAGTTAAAACCTTTACAGAGTTGTTGATGAAGTACCCAGTTTAATTTTCTCTTTTCACAGCTGCTTTTTGATATGATATTATTTTCCGTAATGAAAATGTAGGTTCCCTTGAAGAAATCAGTTTACAATAGCAAATATACTGCTTTTCAATAATTAGATTTTCATGACACGGGTTTCAATAAAAATTAAATGTAATGAAATCCCCCTGAGCCAAATATTACTAATTATCTGCTTGTGCAGTGTCTGCATTGTATTTTGTATTATTTTGCAAAGTTCATATGTTTAGTTTTTTTTTTGTGTTTTTTTTTATATTTGATGCTTATAATGGAATGAACAATGTTTGCTAGTTTTATGCTTTCTATAAGAAGCTGAAGCTTTTTGGAGTGCAAAATGATACCATCCCATTTGTCTTATATATATATATATATATATATGATGATGTTAATGTATTTCTTAGTGCTTCATCAAAGTATAATATAAGTTTGTTGTTTGACTACTGAGAAATGTATTTTCCTGTAATGCTCCATGGCAAAAAGTATGTAAATTTGCTTTCCTTCGGAACAAAGAAAGTTATGTCATACTAGTCACACCAGAGTCTCCTCCAAATGGAAGAGACACAAATCTGTATGCTGCATCTGTTCAATGAGAAGTCGTTTTGCCCCTAAGCTACATCACAAGGCATCTCTCTAGCCATCCATTACCATCCACAAACAGCTGTCTGCAAGAGGTGACTTATCTGTTTGAAGGAGACTCTGATTTGGCTTTATAGTTTGCATAATATACACAGAAGGGATTACGTATAAAAAATATTAGTAAGCTACAGTCCCTGAAACAGGCCACGAGTTCTGAAATATAACCCAAATTACTGACAATGTCAGGTCTCACCTGACAATATTTACTGACACTCCAGAAGAAAAGTAGTATAGAATATCAAGTAAACCAGTTACTCTTAGCGGCCATTCACATGGCTTATTTTGGTGCGGATTGGCGCCTTACTGCGTGCCGGATTTGCTCTGCAGTACGCCGCCAATCCGACGCAGTAATTACGGTAATCCACTGTTCTCATAGAGAACAGTGGATTCCGTCGCTCCTTCCCGCTCGGCGAATCCCCCGGGCGGGGAGAAAGTGACATGCACATTATCCAGGCGCAATATGCGCCGTGGATAATGTAAGTCTATGGGGCCGGCGGGCCGCTCCCCCGCCCCGCCCCCGCACCCCGCCCCTTATTCAAGCCGGAATTGCGAGCGCAATCCGGCTCGCAATTCCGGCATTGAATAAGCCGTGTGAACCGGGGCTTAGGGTCTATTCACACGCCATGTTTAGCATTTATTGGTCTGGAAAGCTCCTGATGTACACACTTAATGCGTCAGTAGAGTTTCATTAGTCAGATGGAATCCAAAAGAGCTTTCCTTTGTCATCAGTCTGCCTGGTTTACATTATTACCCAGTAAAAAATAGCAAGGGATAGCTTAAAAGACTATATTATTCTACCCAACAGGATCCTATAAAAAATATACCCATTAAATGAAATCTATCACCATTTTTTTTCTTTACTAATTAAAACAAGATCATAATGCATATTTATTTCTTCTTAGTCATTTTTATGTTTTTACTGGACATTTTTAAAGATTCTGTTATCTTTTTATAATTATGGTGGGCAGCCACTTTGCCTGAGCTTCTTTTCACATCATTTAGAGCAATTCTTTACAGCAGCTTCATGGACATAGCCTGTGAACAGGAGCTGACTTCTGTGGGAGAGTTTTCAAGGCATTCTCTGTGACCTGGATAAATAAAAAAAAATAAAAAAATAGCCAAGCATTCTTAAAAAATGTGTTTAACATAAAAACATGAGTTAAACAATAAGCCATTTTTGATTAAACATTTCCTTTCAGTGTATGGATATAGCAACACCTAGCTTGACAATTTATACACTATAATATTGTAGCACTAAAGGTATTTTCAATCTTTTTCATGACCTATGCTTTGATCTAACATCAGATAGCATGGTACAGTAAGATAACACTGCCAAATAAACTTTGCTACATCAACATACCATACAAGCATATTCATTCTTCTCCTCCTTTTCAGCTTAGTGAGACTGTTTATAACCATTTTACACACATAAAATATGTGTGTGAATCACTGACATATGTGTCATCACTTCAAAGGAGATGAAGGAACAGTAAGGGACCAGTCAGGGACACACGAGAAGACACAGACAGAGTGAGGCCCTGACGCTGGTCCCAACCCCTGTCCCTGCCTTTTGGGGGTACCCGACTCCTTAAAAGGTCGGCCCCAACCAGAAGACTGAAGACTACACTGAATACGTGGAACACAAGACACAGACAAACAAATACAAAACACAATAAGGGAATGTAAAGACAACCCAAGGTTGGCAGCAAGCGGGCAGGCAGTACAAATCAGGAGGAGAAGAATAGTCAGAAGCCAAGCGAGTCAGGAAACCCAGAAAACCAACAATGGGACAGGCAAGCAGAAAGTATAGGAAAGACCCAATGTAACAGGCACAGGGGACAGGTAAGGGAATCCTTAAATAGGGAATGGGA
This sequence comes from Phyllomedusa bahiana, assembly GCA_025379985.1. Lineage (NCBI taxonomy): Eukaryota > Metazoa > Chordata > Amphibia > Anura > Hylidae > Phyllomedusa > Phyllomedusa bahiana. Next base: position 47,125 of record JAODAL010022968.1, on the reverse strand, counting down.
ACAAGAGCAGAGGTGATAGGTGGAAAAGAACAGAAAGCCGGATAGGGAAAAACAAAGTTTGTCAATCAAAGAGGAACACAGATTAACTAAAAGGGTGCTGGAGGATTCCTGGCCACGGGCGTTGGCCAGTAACAATAAACACACAGGAAGGAAAGACTCATTTTCCACTGGTAACCAAGAATAAAAATCATTATGTCAAAAACCACGGTTTCCGTCGCAACGGCCGTGGCCGGCGACCAGAACTCGAAGCTGGGGGTCTGTCGGGCATGATCATGACAGGAACACTGATTGTCTTCCCCAAGGAAAGCTCAAATTATGTAACTGTCCAGATATGGACATTAACCATATATGAATGTTGACCTGTACACCCCAACCAAAATATGCCTGTCAGCCAACATATACCTCTGATAGAAAGCATTAATACAGTGTAAACATAACCTTATGTGACTAAATCAGTTACCCAAAAAAGGGCAGAATGTACAGCAAACTGTGAATAAAACTAGTTAAAAAACTGTCATGCTAATCCATCTGCCTCCCACAATGGCTTTACAGGGGGAGGGCAGTGGGGTGACCAAAGAAACTTTTACCGTGTGTTTAACCACTTAAATGCATTGGCCACTATTTACTGTGACATCTAAGAGGTTGACTTGCTGGAATCAGAGTTATTTCCTATTATGGTAAGAAAAGCAGGAGACTGGCTATGTGTGTGGGAAAGGGATCAATATGATGTATATTCATTATACAGTGCAAAGGAAAACCTGCTCATGATGATATCATAGATTATTAAAGGGTCAAACAGGAATTTATGCAGGAAAGGTAAAACAGGTTAAACAGAAAAGTTAAAATAGCTGGCCATAATTGGAGGAGCTATAGAAGCCAAGTATTTGAATACATTTATTCAATCCGCAACAGTCAGATCAGCAATACATAAATGAGTAACTTAATAAATATATATTAATATAGGCAAATAGATGCAAAAAATTACACACATACAAAATTCATAAAAAAATACATGGAAACACATGTTTAAAGAGAGTTGTATATTTGAATACATTAAGTCAATTGCTGAAATTCATATACAAATGAAAAGATTACTCAATGAATATGCATTAATATAAGTGAATTGGTATCATACATGAATAAATCAGAGGTTCAGTAATTCATAGAAAAGAATATTATGAAAAAGGTACTGAAGTTCCCATTAAAAGAAGCAAGGCATGTCTGATATAATGTAACAGTTTTTCAAACACAATTGCCTGATGGTCAAAGGACTGATAAAAAAAAAACCTTGCAACTGGTGCCGTAGTGATGAGTGGTTCACAGGTCACGATGATAAATGGTGCCACAGTGATGAGTGGTTCATGGGTGACTATGATAAGCGGTGCCACAATGATGAGCAGTTTACATGCAGGGGAAATGATATCCAGTTAGAGGGACATGTGCTTGACAGTGAAGAAATGTGAAGATATATTTCAATCCAAAAGGAAGTGTGTCATAGGATGCAAAAGGCAGTTTATTGTCAGCACAATTAAAAATGTGAAATGAAGTCAGCAAAAGAAAATAGAGAGAAACAGAGAGAGGTGTCTCCTACTTTGAAATAACTATATAATATTGCAGTAAATAGTGGGTGGTACATATGATTACAGCTGCAGCATTTTTAGATTGAATTATAGCATAGGATTTATGACAGAAGATTAGATTAGAATTAATAAATTAATCATATTCAGTTTACTAATGTGGCCTGCTGAGAGCAAAACTGATTCCAGAACTCCAGTGTGCTAGCGGAGAAGGTGAAGAGACTACATCTGATAAGGCTATATTATACAGATGTAGTAAGCTTTAACTTGAAACTTCAAGGGGTTGCCCAGTTAATTAAAATAAAGAAAAAAACAACTTGCACTCACTCTCCTCCAGTATCTGGTTCCAGCACTGTGTCTCTCGGGTCATCTGTTTTCATTCTTGAATGTTAGGCCATGTTCACACGGCTTATTTGGCCACGGATTGGAGCCGTACTGCGCGCCCGATTTGCGCTTCAGTACGGCTCCAATCCGTCCCTGTCAATCATAGAGAACTGTGGATTCCGTCGCTCCTCCCCGTTCGGCGAATCTGCCGCGGGGGGAGAAAGTGCATGCACATTATTTACGGCGCGTACGCACCGTAAATAATGCTTGTCTATGGGGCCCGGCGAGCAGAGCTCCCCGCCGGCCCCCGGCCCCGCCCTTATTCAAGCCGTATTGCGGGCGGGATCCGTCCCGCAATTACGGTTTGAATAAGCCGTGTGAACACGGCCTTAATGTTACTGCTGGAGCTGCTGATTGGCTGCAATGCTCATGTTCCTCTACTGACATCACATATAGAGATGGGCGAATTGATTCTAACGAAGTGGGTAATGGGGGTAAGTGGGGGTAATGGGGGTATTGGATCTGAAGTCCAGTGTGCGTCCACTGCAGCTTCATATACATTTTAATGATATCTGCTCACAGCACATTGAATATTCCAAGGGGAATTTTAAGCCAGTTCCCGTTGTATTCATTTAAAGAAACAGCGTTTTTCCATACAAATGCCACTTCATTTTTGGCTGCTCAATTCTTTTGCGCAATTTACATCCCGGGGGGTTTAAATTTAAACGTTGTTTGTGCTGTGGTGACTCCAAGAAAACCCTTCTTTTTCACCGCCAAAAAATACAATTTTCCTGTAGCCTAATTCACAAGCGAAGGTTAATTAAAATTTTTTCTCTTGTTGCGTAGCGTAGAAAACACGCAATTGTAACACGCTACAAAGCTAGTAGTTTGTGGCTGCTCAATTTCTTTTGCGCAATTTACAAACCAGGGGGTTAATTATGCGTTGTTCTGCTGCTGTGGTGACTCAAAGAAACCGTCTTTTTCACCACCAAAAATTAAAATTTTCCTGTACCATAATTCACAAGCGAAGGTTAATTACAATTTTTTCTCCTGTTGTGTAGCGTAAAAAGCACGCAATTGTAACACGCTACAAAGCTAGTAGTTTGTGGCTGCTCAATTCTTTATATTTACTTTTTTGCCATAGGCAAACTTAAACTCTATCAGTTCTCTATCTGTTAAACACTAAAACGTAACTTTTATTATATCTCACTCTTAACCTCTATACACACTATTTAAAAACCTGATCTCTAACCTCATAATTTAACCCTTTAGCTTCTGAGAGAGGGAATAATCTCCCTTTCTATTATCAAGGTCCTACTAACAGGGGAGCCTTATATCTATAGCAAAGTACTAGCTTCAGTAAGGGATCCCAAGCCTACTACTTGGGCAGTCGTCCCTAATCTCATAGACACAGAACAAATAAGGCCCCCTTGCGACACCGTCTGCAGCAGGTGACACTTGTCGACAGAGGTGAGAGATCACAATTTAAAACATCATATCTGACCTCGCCGACATGTTTCGCCAGCTAACCTGGCTTTATCAAGGCTTAGAGGTCCGATCACATGTGGTCTGAGCTCACTTCCTTTTATATCATGTTAGGTAAACACCCCATTCAGGTGCTCACTAGTGTTGAGCGATTTTTATCGACAAAGTTGAAATCGGCAAGGTTTTTATGGTGATCGAAATTTCCAGATCATGCGATAATTAAGGTTAAAATCTGTGCATCATCTATTAAGATCGCGCCTTTTTCGGCGCTTCCTGTAATTTTGCCGGCCAGCAAATGAGATTACAGAATAGAGCAGGGTGAGATGTGTGTGCGACGTCATGACTGGGATGTGTATGGTTGCGATTGGCTGGAAAAATCACATGACCTCGTTTTACATAGAACAGCGTTTCCTGTTTCAGCCTCAGTGTCTCTCAGCGTCTCATAGGGATAGGACCTGTTCTGCCTGTGGCCAAACAGCTCAGCGAAATTAGTCTATTTCTGCACAGAGAAACCTCTACTATTAGTGGGATCTTCCAATTGTAGTTTAAGATTTGAGATTTGAAGATTTTATGTAGACTAGCTAGAGACTTTTAAAGCAGATCTACCGCTGGTAAATTCACGGCGGTGGGAGCGGAGGGCGGGGGGCCCGAGGGCCACACATACAAGCTCTATATCTACTAAAGAACACTGGATAAGTTCACCAAGACTTCAGTGTAAGGGGGGGGCGGTAAACCTTTTTGTAGTGGAATGTATCTTTATTATTAACAGTTTGTCTATTGAATATTTCCTGGATATTGGGCAGCCTTGAATTATATTGGATAAAATCATTTCTGAGTAAGTGCAGGGCCTCTTTGTTAGCTGCAAAACTCACTTGTATTAATCAGTTTAAATTTCAGATAGGTGGTGCGAATTTTACTCATTACACCTGTGAGTTGGTATATCCAACTTGCACTTAAATTACAATCCAGCACTCTTGTAGTCAGCCAACAAGGTTGTTTTTGCCAAATAACGTGTATCGTACGAATAACATCACAGTTACGTGTTTTTGACTTTTGCGCACACAGCATGTTCATTGACGCACGCATCTACATAAATCTTAAATAGCATTCTATATTCACCACCGGTGAATATGAAAGGTGCAAAAAAATACCGTTTATTATTACCAAAACATAACAGTTACGGTTTTTTGACTTTGGCAAACCCAGCACTGTTCATTGACGCGAGCATCTAGTAAATCTTAACCTGACAATTCTATATTCACCACAGTGATTGAAAGGTGCAAAAAATACATCGTTTGTTATACAAAACAGAACAGCTTACGTGTTTTTTGACTTTTGCACACCAGCATGTTTCTTTGACGCTTGATCTACGTAAATCTTAACAACAGCAATTCTATATTCACCACAGGTGAATTGGAAAGGTGCAAAAAATATCAAGTTTTGTATATTCAAAACTTAAACGAGTTACGTGTTTTTTTTTTGACTCTGTGCGCACTCCAGCATGTTCATTGACGCAGCATGACTATGTAAATCTTTAATACAGAATATCTCTATATTCTACCACAGTGTGAATTTGAAAGGTGCAAAAAATCCGTTTATTATACCAAAACATAACAGCTTACGTGTTTTTTGACTTTTGCTCACCCAGCTATGGTTCATTGACGCTGCATCTACGTAATTTAAAACAGCAATTCTATATTCACCACAGGTGAATTGAAAGGTGCAAAAAATACAGTTTTTTATATCAAAACATAACAGTTACGTGTTTTTTGACTTTTGCGCACCCAGCACTGTTCATTGACGCAGCTTCTTAGTAAATCTTAAATCAGAAGTTCCTATATTCACAAAGGTGAATTGAAAGGTGCCAAAAATACCGTTATTATATCAAAAAATAACAGTACGTGTTTGTTGACTTTTGCGCACCAGCTCTGTTCATTGACGCTAGCATTCTTCGTAAATCTTAAAACTGCAATTCTATATTCACTCCACAGGTAAATTGAAAGGTGCAAAAAAACAGTTTTTTATTTCTAAACATAACAGTTATGTGTTTTTGAATTTTGCTGCACCGCAGCATGTTCATTGACGCTGCATCTTCGTAAATATTAAAACAGCCAATTCCTATATTCACACTGGTGAATTGAAAGGTGCAATAAAAATACCGTTTATTATATCAAAACATAACAGTACGTGTTTTTTTGGACTTTTGCCACACACAGCATGTTCACTTGACGCGAGCATTACGTAAATCTTAAAAACAGCTAATTCTTTTATTCATCTACAGGTTAATTGGAAGGTTGCAAAAATTCACGTTTTATCTAGTATCAAAACATAACAGTTACGTGTTTTTGACTTTTGCGCACCCAGCACTGTTCATTGACGCGTGCATCTAGTAATTCTTTAAAACAGCTATCTATATTCACCCACATGGAGTATGGAAAAGGTGCAAAAAATACCGTTTATTATATCAAACACATAACAGTTACGTGTTTTTTGACTTTTGCGTACAGCACTGTTCATTGACGCAGCATACTAAAGTATAATCTTAAATATCTGCAATTTCTTTCATTCACCACCGGTGAAATGCAAGGTGCAAAAATACGTTTTTATATATCAAAACATATCAGTTACAGTGTTTTTTGACCTTTTGCGCACCCAAGCCACCTGTTCATTGTCGCTAGCATCTATGAATCATTAAAAACAGAGAATTCTATTTTTCACCCACAGAGTGATTGAAAGGTGCAGAAAATACCGTTATTATATCAAAACATAACAGTTACGTGTTTTTTGACTTTTGCGCACCCAGTACAATAAAGTCAAGCACCATAAACTAAAATCTTAAAACAGCAATTCTATATTCACCACAGGTGAATTGAAAGGTGCAAAAAATACAGTTTATTATATCAAAACATAACAGTTACGTGTTTTTTGACTTTTGCGCACCCAGCACTGTTCATTGACGCAGCATCTACGTAAATCTTAAAACAGCAATTCTATATTCACCACAGGTGAATTGAAAGGTGCAAAAAATACAGTTTATTATATCAAAACATAACAGTTACGTGTTTTTTGACTTTTGCGCACCCAGCACTGTTCATTGACGCAGCATCTACGTAAATCTTAAAACAGCAATTCTATATTCACCACAGGTGAATTGAAAGGTGCAAAAAATACCGTTTATTATATCAAAACATAACAGTTACGTGTTTTTTGACTTTTGCGCACCCAGCACTGTTCATTGACGCAGCATCTACGTAAATCTTAAAACAGCAATTCTATATTCACCACAGGTGAATTGAAAGGTGAAAAAAAATACAGTTTATTATATCAAAACATAACAGTTACGTGTTTTTTGACTTTTGCGCACCCAGCACTGTTCATTGACGCAGCATCTACGTAAATCTTAAAACAGCAATTCTATATTCACCACAGGTGAATTGAAAGGTGCAAAAAATACCGTTTATTATATCAAAACATAACAGATACGTGTTTTTTGGACTTTTGCCCAGTCCAGATTTGTTGATAGACACCTTGCAGTTAAATTTGATCCAGCAATTATCATTTTATAAAAGGGATTTGAGAATAGCTAAGATTAGCAGTCTATAAATAAGAGACTTTCCAAAACTATTCCATACCTTCTCAAATTTTTATATTTCTGAACATGGAGCGACATGCAGGTGGTAAGCGAGCAAAGAGGGGGTAGCACATGGAGGTAGAGGTACGAGAGAAGGTGCTCCTTCCAGTGCTGGCGACAACACGCATGCCAGCGGATCGTCAGTTGCAGGACCGTCAGGCCTGTCATCGCTGGGTCAGGGCCCTGTGAATCTAAGTAACGAACATCGTCGCCAATCTGTCCTTCAGTGGTTAATGCAACCTGCATCTAGCAGTCTTACCTCCTGTCCTCGCAGTCACGGCCACAAAATGTCGTCATCAGCATCATCAGCATCTGTCCAACATGAAGCAGCCAAATGTCAATCGTGTACCCAACCACTGTGGATAATCCATTTTTTTTTATTTGGGGGGAAAGACCTCCTTTGATGAAAAATGAGGTTGGGGTCAGAAGGCATGTTAAAAGATCAAGAGGCAAAAAGGATGATTTTCTCTGCTCTGACGCCCAGTTACTGATGCCTCCGAGGAGGTGAAGGAAGCCGGTTCTATCGGCAAAAACCCGGGCGGTCGGCAACGCCCTTGCAGTGCCCCTTGCTTGTAGCCGCAGATTCTGGATGAGAAAGTCAGGACGACCAAGTCACCTGTGTTTGATGATGATGTTGAATGATGACGGGACATTGGGATCCATCCTGGTCTTTTCCGCAGATTTGCTTGCGAGCGCTTATTCAGTGGACGAGGAGGAAGTCAATGGTGGTAGTGTCAATACGGGTCCCGCACAAAAGGGAGAGGCGGTGCAGAAGTTACCGCTGATTTGATTCGCAGCCACGGTCAGCGCAAACCCCGCTCCTCAGTTTTCCGCCGTACAAAAAGTCCGACCTTCAAGCCTGGGCTTTCTTTGAGCAACGCCTCTGATTCACCCAGCGATGTCATATGCGCCTTTGCGTAATCGCATTAAGTAGAGCAAGAAACTAAGTGGTTAACCACCAACACATGTCTGTCAATGCAGCGAATGATGAGTTGAATGGAGGGAACACTGGCCAAAAAAGCCAGGACCGACGCCGGGCCTCCACCACTGTCAACCCTCTGTCTCCGACCTCCTCCTCCTCCGACACCCTACCAAGCGTTCCTCAGTGCCCATGTCTATCAGAGTCATGATCAGGATCAGCTCCGCTTCAGCTCCACAGGCTCGGCGAGTACCACCAGCAACACACAGAGACCCATTACCCTTCTCTTCCGCCAGTTTGACGACTGCACGCGTACAGCGGCCAGTCTAGCAGCCAGCCTTTCTCGTCTCCAGGTTAGGGAGCAGAAGAAAACACTTTAAAAAACCATCCAAAGCCAAAAAGCCTGAATGTCGGCCATTGGCCAGGCTTTTGGCCTTGGGGAATGTTCCTTCTCCGTCTGGTGGACACAGATGGGTTCGCCACGTTCATGGCTATCGCTTGCCCCCAATACCAGACTGCCTAGCAGGCATTCTTTGCCAGAAAAGCTGTCCATGCCTGGCCAGCCACGTGTCATCTAAAATTTCAAGCGCGTTGTCTGCATCTGTGTCTGGCAAAGTCCATCTCACCACCGGAAACATGGGCTAGTAACGCATGGCCAAGGCCGTATATCTCTGTGACAGCTCCTGGGGTGAGCTGGTGGATGTCTTCTGGGGGTGACGGTGCTTATAGCATGAGATTGTGGTGATTCTTAGTTCTGGAAGTTCGTTGGGGACACTCTGAAACAACAGGTCCGCCAGAGACGGAGGAGGGAGACGGTCCACAGAGGCGGGACTCGGCGACTTTCTCTCCTTCAAATCACAAGGCACGGACTGTTTCACAATTTCATCGGTCTTCATTAGGCAGTGTTCGGGGTCAGTGCTGTGAAAGGTGGCGCTTCAGCTCTCAGGGTGCATCATCTCAGGCAGTTAGGGCTGTGTTGAAGCTGTGCGGAGGCAGGGAGGGGAGGAAGAGGAGGTATTCCTAGTCACGATGTTACCGACGTCTGCCTTGGAAAGAGGTTCGGCGCGAATTTGGGCGGAGGAGGAAAGATGAGGAAGATCAGGTTTGCTAGTGCCCATCGATCCCAGAGGCTTGGGAAAATCAAGGCTCCATATCTCCAACATGATCCTCGCAATTAAGGCCATCAAATTAACAACAGTTAACTGGGTGGCCACCCTCCTGGATTCCACGGTACAAAACAAAAAATCAGCATTTTCTTCACCCCACCAAATTGAGGAGTAAATGCACGGAATTGGAGACCTCGCTGATTGATCAACTGGAGACATCTGTTGCGTCTTGCTTCAACGTTCCCCAAATGTCACGGTGGAACATACATCAGCAGCGACGTGGACAGCAGTAGAGTGTCAAGTAGGGTAGCGGCAGCCGCAGGCCAGGTGAGAAGCCTAATGGGGGACTATGGCAATCTTTGTTTCACACCTCACCAACGCATGCCAAATGCGGGCACAACATTCAACTAACATAGATCAGCTTAAGTATCATGGTGCCGACTATATGCTGTCCTAAAACACCGATGTTTTTGCATGGGTTCGGACCCAATAGAATTCTGGGTATCAAAAATGGACGAATGGCTGAGCTGGCATCGTCATCGCCATAGTGGTGTTGTCTGCCAAACAGCCAGCGTCATATTGAGCGGACCTTCACTGCACAGGCTGGAGCAGTTCATTACAGACAATAAGCATCGGTCCTTACCACAGATAATGTGGATCGTTGACATTTGCAATGGTTTTGTTGTTGTTGTGGCCCAATTGCCGAGGTCACCGATTAGTTGCCAGTCTACTTCACATTACCTTTTACAAAAGATATGGTACCTCTTGAAAACTTTTTTTTAAAATGATCATTTCTTTATCTGCAATTTTTATTCTATTTTCCCTAAGTTCTTTTTGCTGTTTTAGTGTGAGGAGACTGTAAACAGACAGCAGGTTTCATGACAACACCGTATTACATTTACTCACTTTATCTTAAGGAAGTATTCGCATTGTCAATGGTTTTGAGGTCATGTTGCTGTGAGATACAGCAATATCCTGGTCCTTTGGACAGAAATGTGACTTCTAAGTGGCATTCTCCTCACAATTTTAATAGTGGTTGAGAAGTATATTTATAATTTTGTGGGGTCATGTTGCTGTGAGATACAGACTAAATTATGGTCCTTTGGAAACTGATAAAGTGGCTTCTAAGAGGCATTTTCCCTCCACAATTATGAATAGTGGCTGAGAAGTATATTATAATTTTTTGGGGTCATGCTTGCTGGTGGAGATACAGCAATAATCATGGTCCTTTGGTAACAGAAATGTGGCTTCTAAGTGGCATTTCTCCATCACAATTTTTAATCAGTGGCGGAGAAGTCATTTTTATATTTTTGGTCTGTGCGCTTGAATGCAGCAAGATAAGGTCCTATTATAAAAAAATGTTGTTTCTAACAGAACATTTGTTCTTCCACAATTGACCAAAGAAATGGCTCTAGGTATTGCTTTGATTTTTGGGGGCATTTTGCTGAGACATGCAGCTATACTACAGGTCATATTCAAAAATGTTGTTTCTACAGACATTTGATCTTCACAATTGTCAGAGTCGGCTCAAAGGGTGATGGTGCATGTTCAGAAACAGCGGAATAGGTTAGGACACTGTTAATGGCACATATTGCAAATTGACTTGTTTTTGCAGATCTTTAACATAGCTCTCAATCCTGTATTGAGACAACCATTTTAATACAATTGGTGAAAAAAAGAGAAAACAAAGACATGGTGGGAATTTACATCCTATTTTTAAAATGTGTTTTATAGAATAAAAGTACTAAAAAACTTGCATGTACAAAATAGTGTTAAAAAAATTTCCCTCTGAATTGTACAAGGGAGTCAGGAAAATTGTCCAGTGTAGGTTATTCAGAGGAACTGGAGTATGGAGAGACGGACAGCAGACAAGCATACAGAGACCCATTTCCTCCAGCAGTTGACTAAACTGAGAAAAAAGAATGCCAAGATACAGGGCCTTGGTTAACAGGAGCGTTAACCCCAGGATTTCCAAGTGAAGTCATTTGATACACACTCATACGGAGGGCAAAGCGATACCCAGGTATGCTGTGTACAGAGGAAGGCTGGATGTTCTACACACTTCCGCTTCCGCATCTGCTTCAGCACGACAGTTTCGTTGCTGGTCATCAGGGCATATTATCCTGCGTGTTAATTGAGACGGTAGCCGCCTGGGCTGTCACGAACCCCACTGTAACACCGGCCTGGGTCATGCATGTGCCAGGACAGGTATGATCAATGTCAGTTCAACTAAAATGGTGTTGAAAAGACTCTTTTTCCGGCACTTTTAAATGATGGGGTTCTGCAGGTTTGGGGCACATGCTGTGGCCAGGACTGGTATAGTCAATGTCCAGTAAAAATAAAATGGTGGTTGAAAGATCTTTTCGGCACTTTTTAATGTGGAGGTCCATGCAGGTTTGGGGCTTTGCTGTGGCCAGGACAGGTATAGTCAACTGTCCGTGAAACTAAAATGGTTGGTTGAATGGACTCTTTTTCGGCACTTTTTAAAGGTGGGGGTTTGCGAGGTTTGGGAATCATGATGTGGCCCAGGACAGGTATAGTCATATGGTCCAGTGAAACTAAAAATGGAGGTTGATAGGATCTTTTTCCGACACTTTTTAAATGTGGGGGTTCATGCAGGTTTGGGATCATGCTGCTGGCCAGGGACCAGGGTATAGTCAATGTCAGTTCACTAAAATGGTGGTTGAAAAGACTCTTTTTCCGGCCTTTTTAAATGTGGGGTCATGCATGGTTTGGGGCTACATGCTGTGGCCCAGGGACAGGTATAGTCAATGTCAGTGAAAACTATAATGGTGGTTGAAAGGATTCCTTTTTCCGCACTTTTTAAATGTGGGGGTCTGGCTGTTTTGGGGTCATGCTGTGGCCCAGGACAGGTATAGTCAATGTCCAGTGAACTAAAAATGGTGTTGAAAAGACTCCTTTTCCGTGCATTTTTAAATGTGGGGGGTCATGCAGGTTTGGGGCTATGCTGTGGCCAGGACAGGTCATAGTCAATGCCAGTGATACTAATATTGTGGTTGAAGAAGACATCCTTTTTTCGACACTTTCTTAAAATAAAAAATTCAACACATATGGGGGTATGAGGTTTGGGGCCTATGCTGGGGCCAGGACAGTATAGTCAATGTCCAGTTAAACTAAAAATGGTGGTTGAAGGGGACACCTTTTTCCGGCACTTTTAAAATGTGGGGTTCATGCAGGTTTGGGGTCATGCTGTGGCCCAGGACTGGTATAGTCAATGTCCAGTGATACTATAATGGTGGTTTTAAGACTCCTTTTCCAAGGCACTTTTTAATGTGGGGGTCATGCTAGGTTTGGGGATCATGCTGTGGCCCGGACAGGTATAGTCACTGTCCAGTGAACGAAAATGGTGGTTGAAAGACTCCTTTTTCGGCACTTTTTTATTGTGGGGGTCAGCGGTTGGGGCTCATGCTTGTGGGCCCAGGACAGGTATAGTCAATTCAGTTCAACTAAATGGTGGTTGAACGACTGCTTTTTTTCCGGCACTTTTTCATAATTTTTGTGGGGGTCATCGCAGGTCTTGGGGCTCATGCTGCGTTTCCAAGGACAGGGATATTCAAATGTCCAGTTCGAATAACATGATGGGTTAAATTTACTGCTTATGGCCTTTTTAATTTGTGGGTGATGCAGTTTAAGGGTTCAGGCTATGGTACCAAGACAGGGATAGTAAAATGTCTGTGACTTTTTTCTGTGGATTTTATAACTATTGTGTGTTGCCTATGATGTAGCACGTATCCAATTTGACTGTTGTGATGTTAATTTTCAGCTTCTCCAGCTTGTTTGGGGTTTAAAATAATGAAAGGTGTTGTTGCTCTCCCATAGATCTTTAATGTGTAATCGCGCAATAATCGATGCTCATATCAAAAACTCTATCGATAAGCGGCCGTCTAGTCGACTATCGCTCGATCTCGATAGCCAACGCAATCGCTCAACACTATTCTTCACCTTTTTTCGGGCCATCGTTCCAGACTTATGCAAAACTCGTCGCACAGTGCTTTCACTATAACAAACATGCCACCTCCACCGTGTTTTTCATGCCAGAACTGATAGACACCGCTGATGAAGCACCAACCTTGTTGCTCGGATATCCACCTCTTGGTTTTGGAATGGATATACAGATTTTATTTTGTATTCTTCCAGCTGTCATGGCGGTCACATGATGCAATTTTCTTGGCTGAGAAACCGTTATCAATGAGTTGGATGATGATGTTGTTTCTTTTATCTTGAGATTTTTTTTTTCATGCTGCTTCTTGATACAAACCAGTATCTTTTCACTTGATAATAACCTAATAACACGCTGAGCTATTAGGGAATGTGAGGTTAAAAAAAAAAGATTGTTCCACCATTAAGATCAAAACAGTAACAATGCAGTTACAGTGGTGGCAAAAAGTATTGGCACCCCTGCAATTTTTGATCTAGATAATACTCAGTTTCTTTCTGAAAATGATTCAATCACAAATTCTTCGGTAATTATTATTTTCTTTTAATTTAGTCTTCAATGGGAAAACCACAAAAAGAATTGTTCATAAGCAAATTGGATATAATTCACACCAAACATAATAAAGGGGTTGGAAAAATAAACGTATTGGCACTGTTTGAAAAAATATGTGATGATTCTCTTAATTTGTGTATTTAAACAGCAAACTGCTAAACTTTACCTGTGGCACTTAACAGGTTGTTGCATTAACTAAAGTCTACACTTGCAGCCAGTTGGCATGGTTTAAAGGTTGAATCCAAACTCTCCTGGTCCTGTGTCTGTGTGTACCACATAGAGCGTGGAGAAAGAAAGAAGACCAAAGGAATGTCTGAGGAACCTTGAGAATCAAATTGTGAGGAAGACATGAGCAATCTCAAGGTACACAAGTCCATCTCCAAAGACCGAATGTTCTGTTGTCTACCGTGCGCTGTGTATCCAGAAGTGTAATGCCATTGGCACTGTGGTAAAACCTCCCTAGTGTAGACGGAAAGAAAAATTGACGAGAGATTTCATCGCAAGATTGTGCGGATGGTGGGATAAAGAACCTCGAACTAACTTCCAAACAAAGTTCAAGCTGCCTGGCAGTCGAGGGTCCACGTGTCAACACGTACTATGTCGCGTTCTGAATGAAAAGGACTGTATGGTAGGATACCTAGGAAGACCCCACTTCTTACCCGAGACATAAAAGCCAGGTGGAGTTTGCAAGTTACCATGAGAATGCCTAAAACGTTTTGGAAGATTGTTCTCTGGTCAGATGAGACAAAAGTAGGCTTTTTGGGAAAAGAGGCATCATCATAGAGTTTACAGGAAAAAAATTGAGGCATTCAAGAAACGAAGACGAGTCCCTAACAGTCAAACATGGCGGAGGTTCCTGATGTTTGGGTTTGCTTGCTGCCTCTGGCTTGGATAGTTCGAACGTGTGCAGGCATTATGAAGACTGGAGACTTACCAACAATTTTGCAGCATAATGTAGGGCCAGTGTGAGAAAGTGGGTCTCCTCAGAGGTCTTGGGTGGTTCTCCAGCAGGACAATGACCCAAAACAAACTTCACTAATCTGACATAGAAATTGGTTTGAGAGATGCACTGGAGTCTTCTAAAGTGGGCCAGATTGAGTGCCTGTCCTGAATCCATAGAACCCTTGTGGAGAGATCTCAAAATGGCAGTTTGGAGAAGGCACCTTCAAATCTAAGGTGACCTGGAGCAGTTTGCAAGAAGAATGGTCCTAAAATACAAGCGAGCATTGTAGAAACTCATTGATGTTACCGGAAGCGGTTGTTCGCAGTTATTTTTGGCTAAGGTTGTGCTAACAAGTATTTGGCTGAGGGTGCAAATACCTTTGTCGGCTCCATTTTTGATGTTTTGTGTGAAATGTATCATGATTTGATTTTTGTCTCATTCTGTTTTGTGTTTTTTCATTGCAAGCAAAATAAATGAATATATTAATACCAAAGTTTTGTGTTTTGCAATCTTTTTCAGGAAAAAACTGAGATTATCTCAAAAATTGGGGGGTCCCAAATATTTTGGCCCCCACTGTAAATGACAAAATCTGATAAAAAGCATATTCAAAATTGTGAAGAAAATTTATGTATCAGATTTAATATCATTTTTTTAAAAATTTATGGTGGTTAATTTAAAGCTGTGTGGTTGGTGGATTTGGAGTCAAAGTTCAAAAATTTTTATCTTTTTTTTGTCGTGTCAGGGTTGGGGTGGGCTTCAGAAGGGGGATGGCTGTTCTCGTTGGGGTTTTGGTGGCTGCAAGTAGGGCCCCGGGTAGGTTGTCCCCCATTTAGGGGGATAACCGATGGGTAGGTTCCAAAAAAATAGTTAGAGTATGTAGGTTAATTTAGTAGGTAGATAAGTCAAAAAGAATAAAAGTAGGTAAGCCCAAATTAGGTAGGTACATAAACCCCAGGTAGGTAGGTAGGCACTAGGTAGGCTCCAGTTTGGAGGTAGATGGGGCCCTTTTTTAGGAGGATCACCAGGTATTGGTAGGGGGTGTTAGATATGTAGTAGGGGGCCCCAGGTACGTGGTAAGTAGGAGGTCTAGGGAAGATCCCCCGGTATATCGGCAGGCCATAGCAAGGTCAGTAGATAGGCCCAGACTAGGTCGGGCCCTATAAGTGAAAAAGAAAAAAAAATAAACACACCTCTCCAGGTTCCCCCAATGAGGGTCAGGCTGGCTTCTCCAATTGACTCATGCCTGACAACTGGTGTTATAGGCTGAATGTGGGGGAGGGCATGATGACACTTGCTAATGTTTAAAAGTGTGTGTCCCAAAAACGCAAAAGTTAATTAAAGTGTGTTCAGGACGAGGGCTTTGCCTTTACCCCGAAAAATGCCCCTTAAGCTTGGGTACACTGTATGACAGTAGTTTGCCCTTCCCCCTTAACCATAGGGTTGATCATTGTAACCCCTTTTTCTTAGTAAATAAACCAAAAAATGTCCAAAATGGGAGCACAGTTTTCCTTATTTTTTAAAGCTGTGGGTTGATTGTCGGGCTAAAAGGTTGTACAGCAGGAAAGGCTGGATACAATCCTTGGGGTTTTGTTAAAGGGGTCAGCTGGTAATCAGCCACCCCTATGGGGAGAATCATTTTGGACGTTGTAGCTCCTTATCGGGGATGATGAATATCCCTAATCAATGACAAAAAGGGTAAAATATGTTTTTTGTAACTTTTTAACAATATACGTTTTTGAAATAGTGAAAATTTGGGCTCACAGAATAACAAGGTCAATGGGAAAATTGATTGGTTCCATTTTTTTGCATGAATCCCCGTGAAAATCAGTGCACAAATGTATAAATGGATTATTTTGGACTGCAGTTGTAGCTTGATAGTTAAATCAATATTTAGCACTTTAAACAGACTAGTCTGACTTATCAGTCAGTCATCCAACTGTAAGGGGTGCCTTGCAGATTTTGTCTTTAAGTTGTGAGCTTTTATGCTATGTTTATTTCATTTTTCTTAAAGGGTTGCAGAGAACCACAAGGTTAATGCCTTATGTCATTTTATGTGAATTGCACTGTGTTGGGTACTTGTATGGTTATTAACTTAACTAAGTATGTGTATTATATTTTTAATTGAATTTGTCCTGTATGGAGCACTGTGAAGACAGTTAAGAGATAAAGATTTATGAACATACTAAAGCCTGCATATAGCACTGGGAGAGTGATATGTAATATACAGAGGCCAATGCATCAGATGCTGTGGGAGTGAAGAGAGTCGTGTTAGTAAGTAGGTAGCTGTTTGAGCAGTGGGAGCTGCTGTGTTTTTGGCCAGGGTACAAACTGCCAAATAACAGAACAGTATCCAAACTACTATCCAGCTTGGCAAGGAATAAGCTGTCATTAGTGATTACTGCCAAGATAGACGTAGAACTGTGCTGCGCAATTCCGTTCCAGTCAAAATTCTGAGTAACCATCAGGCAAATGAACATCACCCCACACAACAAGCTAAGAAACCCTTCATGAGCCATAAGATTTTAAGTTGCAATAAAAACCACCAAGAGTTTGTGTCTCTAAGGGTGGATTCACATCTGCGTCGGAGGTTCCATTTGGAACCTCTGTCATAGAGGTGTGGCTAGATCCATTTACAAATGGACACAAACAGTGCCCGACGGATCCCATTTTGACTGCAATGGGGTCTATTAAGTTTTTGCCAGGGGGTCCTGAAGAAACTTGTGATGAGGGTTCCAAGAAGAACCTCTGAACAGATGTGAATCCACCCTTAGAAGTATAAATACCATGCTATGTGCTGTACATATTTGAACCATTATAAACTATGTCCACTGTGTAACCTTAAAGCTTAAGGCTTTACATGAGTAAAGTTACATTAAAGAGTTTGTCCATCTCCCCTATATACTGTAAGTGAGAGTATGGTATTGAGCCTGTAAGAAAATTAAAAAAGCCATACTTGCCATTGTACAGCGATGCATCTGCCAGTCCTCTCATCGGGTCTTCTATTGACTTCCAGCTCTCAGCAGTTTGCTCCTGCACACTGCATTCTCTGATTAGCCACAGCAGTCAATTGACATTGCCCAGTGTCAGAGTTAAGACAAATTATTTCTGAATGGTGACATTGGGCAGACCACACTTGCCAACTACTGGTAGCCAGAATGTTACATAAGATTCAGGAAGAGGACTGACTGATGCAACATAAGTACAGAAATGGGTACGTTTCATTTTTATTTTATTTTTTTTCTCACTTAATCCATACTTTCACTTAAAAAGGGAAAGTGGTAAACAACTCTTAATTCTGCTTGTACTGATGTCACCATTTTTAGTCGGCACTACATTTATGCACTTTATCCACCTGTCATTCAAACTGGTACACTACGCAATTACCTCTGAGTCTATGAAAATGTAAGGACTGTGTAAAAAATGGCTTGAATACCTAAATGGCTAATACAATTAATTTTTTTAAATCTCTTGAAATAAAGCTGAAAACTGACATTTGAAATGACATATTGATTCTTACATTTCAAATCCACTGTGGTGGTATGCAGTGGTTGAATTCTAAAAATTGTGTACAAACATTTAGTTGTCCTCTGGACAGTCACAAATGCTTTGGCAGTAAACATCACCATTTTATCTTCCACTGCTTATGCAAATTTCACAGTAATGTAATTTTATTCTTTATCGCTACCTTCTGGAAGGGCCTCGTGGGCAGAACAAAAGACGAGCTAGCCAGTCGAGATCTCCCATCCTTTATCTCTGAGTGACTTCATCCGTCTTGCCACTCGCATTTGCTTGACCGAAAAAGAGAAGGAGCTCCACCAAGAACATGCAGAATGCACACCTTTCTGGCCACACCGGCTTACACGTCTTGCTCCAGTGTTTCAAAGGCCTCCATTTCCTCCACTATTGGCCTCTTAAGAAGAAACCATGCAAGTGGACAGAGCCCACCTGTCACATCAAGAATGGTCCCGTCAACGTCAGCAGAATCTTTACCTCTACTGCGCCAGTCCTGAACACTTCTGTATGGACTGTCCATCGTGTCTGGGAAACTGCCGCACCTAGGCTACGTGGGAGAGGCATCCCTAGGTGTGAACACTACCTCTCCTCATCTGACCATGCTGGTCCATCTCTGCATCTCATTTGGTGTCAGGTTCCAAGCCAACACCTTCGTGAATTCTAGATCAGTCAGGAATTTCATTGATGCATCTCTAGTCTCTAAGTATTGTCTCCTGGTGGTCCGGCTTGTCAAGTCTCTGGTTATCGCTTCCATTAATGGTGAATGACTGAGTGACTCTATTCAGTTCTGCACTGAACCTCTGCATCTCCAAGTAGAGACGTTGAACAAGGAAAGAATTGAGTTCTATGTGTTATCCTGCTCCTCCACTGCAGTACTTCTAGGACTTCTGTGGCTACAGTGTCATGCTCCAGTGCTTAATTGGTAAAGGGGCAAAGTCACACATTGGGACAAGACTGTCATTCCGCTGCCTTGCGGTACCGCATCCAGTGCATACCATATCTCTACTGACGTCTGTCAAGCCGCTGCCAGGTCTGCCTGCTCCATAGCAGGAATTCACAGATGTCTTCTCTGAGAAGCAGGCAGAAACCCTTCCTTCTCCTCATCTTTATAACTGTCCTATAGACCTTCTGCTAGGTACTAGCCCTCCACAGGGCAGGGTCTATCCATTGTCAATGCCAGAGACTCAGGTCGTGTTGGACTACATTAAAAAGAAACCTTCAAAAAGGTTTTATTTACAAGTCTTCTTCTCCTGCTGGTGCCGGGTTTTTTTTCGTGGAGAAAAAAGATAGTTCTCTCCCTCCATATATAGACTATCAGGGTCTCAACAAAATAACCATGAAGATCCGGTATCCACTACCACTAATCTCAGAAGCCAAGGACTTCATGAAGTTCGACTTTGTGGGGACTTTTCTATAACCTTATTCAAATTCGTAAGGGTGATAAATGGAAAACCGCATTCAATACCCGGGATGGTCACTGTGAGTACCTTATGATGCGCTTCGGCCTAATCAATGCTTCTGCCAGCTTTCAAGAATTTGTTAACAACATCTTCAGAGATCTCTTATACTCTTGTGTCATCGTGTATTTGGACAATATCCTGATCTTCTCAGATAATCTAGAGTCTCATCGGCCCATGTATACCAAGTTTTAAGGTGCAATCAGCATTACAACTTACAACTGATTCAATTTTTTTTTATTTTTTTTTATTTTTAACAGCAGTATAAGTTGCTAAACGTGACACAAACATTTCTCATGAGTATATTACTGTAGATTGATATAGTAAAAAGTATCTATGGTGACTCAAAGTTGTAATTTGTTGGAACTTATTTAGGAGTTGCAGAATTTGTTATGTTAAGTGATGGTAGTCTTTTCCATCTTAGTACACAATTGCATCTGAAAATTGCTGTAGTCGAACAAAATCTCCCACCCTTAAACATTAAGAAGTTCCGATAAACAATAATGCAACTGATATTTTAAGTGATACTTGTGCTTCTGCGGTGCATTAAAACATTGGCAGGTTATGAAGACAGGCATATACCGCTTTAATGAAATCCAGACCAAAGCAATATGAAGAAAACCCAACTGTATTTAAAATAATGTTATCTAGGTTTGGCCACTGGCCTTCTAATTTCTTTTCATTTTAATTTTAGCCTTTTTTGTATTAGGTTTCTCGGTTCCCTCAGTATTACCCTACATGCTGTTATTATTAGCAGTATCAATCTGTGCAGTAGGGTTATGTTTCATTTTTGTGAGCATCTTTTAAAGCAAGCATTTCTTTTTGAATGGGTGTAATTTTTTTTTTTAATTTTTCATATGTACACTTGCTTCAATAGTTCTTCACAAGACTTAGATTGCTTATTGCACTTTGTTTGAACTCTTTTAAACACATTTCTAAAAGTCTTTTCCAAGACATTAATATTGATGAGCTATTCCTTGGATAGTCCATGAATATTCGATCAGTGGAGATCCTTCTCCAGACACCAAGAGGGACATGTGTAAAAACTGTCTAGGTCTAAGACTTTCTTTGTTGCCCATGGCAACCAATCAGAGCTGGCCTTTTATTTTTTCAGAGCACTATATGAAATAAAATTTCTGTCTTAGACCTAGACAGTTTTCATACATGAAGCCCCACTACATTTTCTTCATTGTTTACCTAAAGTACAGCGCTAGTTGTGGCTGTGCCTAGTACTGCAGTCACTTACATGTGACTTAGTGCCAGGACATTGCAGTCCACTGCAGCTATGTTAATATTTAATTAATAAATAAATAAATACAGATTTTGTCAAATATATGTTTTAAAAATCAAGCCATATTTAAAAAAGTTTCTTCTTCATTAGGTTACACACTATTTTACCATTGTTGTTATTTTTCCTTGCCCATAGACACATCTAGCCTTGGTGTCCAAGAATAAACAGAATGGCCCCAGGCTTCAACAGTCTCCTGAAAGTTGTAGTCGCACTATGGCCACAACTTTGAGTACTCCAGGGCTACCATCAGTAATTTAATTGGCCATAAAATCAAAGCACATATGTCCTCTGCCCATTACTAGACTTTAGCTTGCACCATATCAGTGAACCTCTTTTTGATCAAGGCACCTGATAACTGCCTTGGAGTACAGCCAATGTCTAGTTAGTAATGTGTAAGTATGAGTGTTCCAAAGGGCTACAAATGTTTTAAATAGAGATTATAGTGTGGAATGTACTTAAATGTCCTGATACACAGTCATGTGATTGCTGTCAACTGGTATGTCCGCTGCCTAGAATAAAATCACAAGCAAAGACAGAGGATGATTGAAGGAAAGTATATTATCAGTGTTTACTAGAAATTTACATTATTACCAGTTTAACCAGGGCACTATGCTAAAGACTTGAAGTGGGAGAGCCCCTGTTAAGTTTTTATGTAGAGCTTATTTTTGAGTATATACTAAACATTATCAGTTGGTCATAAATTCATATTTTTGGCTCTCTAAATAATTTTCCAAACTTTTTTTTTTTTTTTTTTTTAACCAAACCCCCTGAAGCTTTTTTCCATTGATTTAATAACCTCTTATGTGAACTCACACATGGCATTGTACTTCAGGTATCAGGAATGGCTTTTCCTTTCATTGTATATCTTGTGTTAGTAGTTCTGACAGTGATATCTGAAATGATGCATAAAATTTCAATGTCAGGTCTGCAATGTAAAACTAGCAGTGAAAACATAGTTTAAATAATGGTTCTTGCTTACTGTCATTTGTGATTCTCAAGTTAATTTGTCAATTAAATTTGTCAAAACTTCATTACACAGAGGCTCTCATTTACTATGATTTTTGCGGTAGAAAAGTGTCATAAAATGCTCAAAAAAGTGCAGCATTTTTGGCTCCATGTGTTGCAGGCACTTAGGAATTAGACGATTTTTGTGACCTCTCCAACATGGGGTGTGGCAAGGTGGTATGGCCATGTTTCAACAAAAATGCACCAAAATTCTGCACCAAACTAAAAGTTTGTCTTAAAAGCCAGACAAGTCTGAAGATGTGCCATACTTTTCAAACAGTATGAGTCAACACAATAAATGTGGCACAATGTTTATCCTGTTTGACTTTTAGACAGCGATAATAAATAAGGGCCAATGTTTTTCACTTTTTGACATAATAACTTCAATATCTAGTTAATCATTGGATTTAGAACTATCTTTGATAGACAAAAATATTTTTAGAGATATTTGGTTTGGTAAATTTTTCTCAGAAGTTGTTAGGAATGCTATTATCTTGCATCATAAATATTTATGAGCACGTAAAATGGAAACCAGGATGTAACTGAATCTGCAGTGCAAGTAATTGAATAGGCTTTTTAAAGCTGGCTTGCTAACTTTCTTGACATGTCTGTTGTAGTAAATACTTAAAGGGATTGTTCCATTTTAGACATTAGGAGCATATCACTCAGTGGCATAGCTAAAGACTCATGAGCCCGGGTGCAAAACTTCAGCTTAGGGCCCCCCTACCCTTGAGACATCGTGTGTTGCCCAATACTTTTCAATAAAAAGGATTGTCCAATAGAAGAAAATTAATTTCAAATTGGGCCAAAGAAAAACAAGTTATACAGCCGAATTGTCTCTTCCCTATTCCCCCACCCCCACCCACAAAAAAAAAAAACAAAGGAAAAAAAATGCCACTGTGCTGTTATTTTTGGGGTTCAGTTGTTGTTGGAGTTTATACTAAACAGTTTAATTGACTTAGCTGTATTCTGCAGGTCAGTATGTATACATGGGCCACATTATCAGCGCATGTCACCACTATCTAGTGACTAAAACGACCATTATATTACTGACCAAACCAGTATAGCAAGACCAATATTACCAATAACAACAATATACAAGGTCCAACTAATACCCCACATATCACTAACATATAGTGACTAACACCATCAAACTGAGCAAACCAGTATACCAAAACCAATAATACCAATAACAACAATAGATAAACAGCTATTAATACCTGTACATCATCATCATCCCCACATATCACCACCATAAACAGCCTGAATAATACCATTGTACTGTTAATGAATGTAAACTGTTACACTAAGACCACTGCCATACAGTGACCATATAGTGTTAGATAGCAGTGTACACAGGTTCTGCAGACATATGTGATAACAGTGCATTTACATTTAGTGACTCACAGGTGATGACTTTTCTGATGATTCCTTCTTTATTTTCTTTCTTCATTCAGTCCAGAACACCATGACGTCTTCTCCCGGCCACAACTCATCCCTGTAGAATTTACCACACAAACGTGTTAAACCCAAAACAGTGAAAGTGCCCCCAACAAAATATATGGTCCCAATATAGTAGCCAGCCAAACTTCCCCTTTTTCCCCCCAAAAAAGGTGGATTAAATCCTAAAAATTAGTCAGATAAGTGGCAGACTTTTCCTATTCAGTAGGTAAAGTTCTCCTTCATCTACTTAATAGGAAGAGTCTGCCTTCTTATCTCACTAATTTTTAAGGTCTAACCTATCTAAAAGGAGCGTAGATAAGTTGGAATATAGGGTCTCCTCAGTAGGTAGGTATATAAGACTTCCCATGAAGTAGGTACATTGGCCCCCAGTAGGTAAGTATAAAGGCCCCCTAATAAGTAAGTACATAGGGTTTGACAGTAGATAGGTAGGGATACAGGGCCCCTTCTAGTACGTAGGTATATATAAACCCCCAGTAGGTAAATAGGTACATAGGACCCCAAAATAGGTGGGTGGTAATGTAGGGCCCCCCAGTAGGTAGGTACGCCACTGATGTAGTTCTTTTATTGTGTATAAAAGAGTTTGAACAAAATGCAATAAACTATATAAAACAGAGAGGATTTGTCACTCATTCTTGAGATAGGTGCGAGTCCCAGAGGTGGGACCCAGACCTATCTGGCATTAATGGCATATCCTATCAATTTCTGAACTGGGACAACCACTTTAATTGCGGAACATCTTTTCCTAGAATTTTGCACTTTGCCCTCTGCGCTTTTACCTAGAAATGTGAGGGTAAAGATGACAATAGATTTTTACTATTCTTTCTACTGACAGCGTCAGACTGTGTAGACACACACCTAAATAACGCTCAGTTGTAATTTCATTCATACATATCCAAGAGGAGCAACAGTGGAATGTCATAACACGAAAATCTAACAAAATATGCTTCTACATTTTTATTCCTTAGGGTACATAAGTATTTGCTAAATCACACGTTTAAGGGAAGTTAACAAATACTCTTTAGTGGTTTAGTTATTACCAATTCCCCTAAAAACTTACATTTTCTTTTTTAATGCTTTTAATCTATAAGAAAAAAGGCGAAAAAATTTAGTAAAATAACAAAACACGAAAAAGCTTAATAGCAAACCTCCATATACTAAAGAAAATTAAAACGAGTCTGGGCAGGACAGGTGAAGGGAAGGGGTTAACAACCTGGTCAGGAACAGGTTAAGATATAGTAACATTCTACATCACACAAATAGTTCCACATTTACTTGAAATCTGAAAATAGAAATGTATGTCCTAAAGGTAATATATAGCACTGAGATTTCTGTTCATGTTAGGCATGCTGGAAAATATGTCTGGAAAACTGGTTAAATTACATTATAAAAGTACAGACAATTCATAAATCTATTTAATCATTCCTGTGCAACTAATACAGTTTGGTGAACTTAAGGAATATACTTCCTAGAAATATCTCAAGGGTTTTAGCTGCTGAAATAATTTTCATCAACAAAAATGTTATAATATTTATTTGAATGAGAGTCTTTCGAGTGTTATTAAACTCAGATTTGTTTACCTTTAAAAACTACCACATATTTTGGCATCCAGAATGGAAAAAAAGTAAATGAACCCTTTGGACTGACCTGAATTTTGATAATGGTCTGATTATCTAAATTCAAACAAAAGCAATCTAACAACACGTAAAATGTTGTATTGTTGCTATCTTGTGAGCACATTGAGTAAAAATCTGTAGATTCCCCTCCAGCAGCTATCACCCCCACCAAAAGTTTCCTATTGCTTTAAATAAAATTTAGCTCATACCCTGCTGCTTTTAAACTCCTGTGAAATGCTTTGATACACATTTTAATTCATTTTTCCTTCAATAATCATAAAGCATTCAGGACCTGTGGTAGCAAAGCAGACCTAAAATTTGTTTTCCCCTTTACCATGCGTTTTTGTTGTGGGTGTACAGCCTTCTTTTTTTCTCAAAACATAGGGGGACATGTATGAAAACTGTCTAGGTATAAGACTTTCATTTTTTCAGAGCACTATATGAACTGAAAAGGGAGGTCTAATTGGTTGCTAAGGGCAACAAAGATAGTCTTAGATCTAGACAGTTTTTATACATGTGGCCAATAGTGCTATACATTTGTGCTGAAATGTTCCACTTTTATCTCATCTGCCTACAGACCATCCAAGAAGCATCGTGGAGCATCTAGGTGGTCTGTCTAAGACAAAACTGAAACAATTCACAATATTCTTTAGACAGCAGCGAATTTTTTTGAGGTGATGTTGCATGAACAGGATTCGTGTTCATGGTGTTACGAACAGTAAAAGCATCAGCAGAGGATTTTATAAACTGTAGAGCCTTCTATTGGTCTTTTGCTATTACCCTTAATTTCTTTTTAACCCCTCACCGACATTGGACGTATGAGTATATCTTTATATGTTTAACCCCGTATACGCTGCACACCGTTTCTCACTTTAATCGGGGCGCCCATGGCAAAATCACGGGGTCCAGATTGGTAAATATTGTGAAGGCTTCCAGTGCCGCCATGCTTTCTACTTTACTACTTCCTGTCTGGGACAGGAAGTAGTAAACCCACCATCTTTGTACACCCTAAAGATTGTATTGCAATGCATTAGGCTGTATTAGCGATCATGCCTCCTAGTGGTGAAGCACCCTAGCGGAACTCAAAGTTAAAGTAAAAAACATAACACATATTAAAGTGTAAAAGTATAATGTGTGCAAATAAAAAAAAAAATAATAAAAAAAGTTACACAAATTTGGTATCGTCGTGGCCAAAAAAGTCCAATCTATTAAAATATAGCATCGTTTATCTTGTACGCTTAACACCATAGAAGAAAAAAATCAAGTCTAAGTGTTAGTAAAAAAAAGTTATTGGTCGCAGAAAATGGTGCCACCGGGCAAATTTCAAAAATAGAAATGTTTGGATTTTTTTTTTTTTATGGTACCAAAGCATAACAAAAACCATACATGTTTTGTATTTCTGGATTCGTATCAACCAGTAGAATACAGAAAACTCAGTATTTATACCGAAGATTGAACACCGTAAAAACAAAACTCCCGCAAACATGGCGCAAGTACTTTTTTCACATTTTGCCCCACTTACAATTTTGGGCAGTTTATCAGGATTTTATATGGCACAATGAATGACACCATTTGAAAGTACATCTTACCCGGCAAAATAAAAGCCCTCATTTGTCTAGGTAGGTGGAAAAATAAAAAAAGTTATGGCTCTGGGAAGGCGAGGAGGGAAAAATGAGCATGACAACAAAATAAGGCTGTCAGGAAGGGGTTAAATTAGTTTTCTAAGTAGGTTGAGTCACTGGTAGATTTCCACTCACTCTATCTCCACAGGCTGTTCAATAGCAGTGATTAGTATTTTCAGCTTTTAGCTGAGCTGTAATGCACAGAAGCTAATCTTATTAGAGATAATTAATTTTCCTTGCAAAAAGTCTTCATTTAACTGTCCCTTCATGCTGAAAGCTAAGCTTTGTAGTGAGAACCCCTTTTTCAGGATTTTCCTATACTCTTGAAGTCATGTTGATGAAGAAATAGCCACAGTCTGTTTCTATTTGTAGACAATTTGTCTAGTGGTGGATTGATGTACACCTGGGCCTTTAGAAATGCTTTTGTAGGCTTTTTAATATTTATGTATCTCTATAACACATTTTCTGAGATCTGCTGAAAGTTGTTTGCATCAGGAAATGGTTCGCACTAATTAATCTTAATTGAGAAGAATTGATTTGTCAGTAATCAGATTTTGCCTATTTAACTGTCAAAGCACAAGTGAAACTGACACTTCTAACCTCATCCCTTAGGGAAAGATTTTAATGAGGAATTCAACATGGATTCTATGTTGGATTCTTCATTAAAATTCTTTTATGTTCCTATGGTCATTCATGTAAATGGCCGGTCCGAGTTGTAGTTCAGTTGTAGCAGCAATGGCGTTGTTGTGTTTTTGGTGTTGGTGCTGTGTGGCGGCCATTGCTGCTGTGGTGCTATGCTTGTGGGGTGGTGCAGCCCAGAGCTGGGGGGCTAGGCCTGGCAGCAGTGATGCTGCGGACCACTGGGTTGTGTCCCTTGCTTGTGTGGTTATTGCTGCGGCGATGGCCGCCATGCAGTGCTATATCCATTAGTGTAGGAACCCACTTTAAAGAGGTCGCTGTGAAGTGGCAAGTGGGCCTACATGTTTTGATCAAAAAGTATACTAAGAACCTCCTGTTTATTTCTGTAAAAATTTTTGCTGAGAAGCATTAGATCAACGTATGTTGGGAGGATGTGGCCTGGTCTTTTGGGGCCTGTTCAGACCTCCATTCTTTAAGGAGTGAAGGCACCAGCTCCTAAGTACACTGCATTGATTTAAAAACTTGTGAAGGTGGGTGGAGTGCAGAAAACCAAAATGGAGGCAGCGTCTCCTCCTTACACAAGCTAGAAACAATATATGGTTTTGCACATCCAAAAAACCCTTCCGAAAAAAATGAGCATAAATGCATACTGTTGTGGCTTTCCTAACATTGCGTCTGTAGCCCATGCAGAAGTCAGCTCAGTTCTCCAAAAACTCAAATACCTCTTTTCTACACCAATTTTTCAGCCACTTATTTACATTCCTAATCTCCCGCTGCCTCTTTAGCATAGCACATTGTAAAGGTAGTATTTCTGAAAATACTGCCTAGAGGTCCTTTCCTTGAGTTTTTGGTCTAAGTCCCTGAAAACATTTTAAAGACACACTGCCTTAGATATAATATAAATCTCATGCCTTTGGATGCATTTCTGTTTAGTCACAACAGCTCCATCTAGTGCCTGTTTACCTTTATTGCTAGTTAAGCACATTGTGTTAGGTTTGTCCCATCAAGGCTGTCATAATACCACCTGATCTGCTAACATCATAGTCTTCTCCTCAGCTGCCATTTTTCTCCAAGACATATGCAGAGTGGAAGCATGTGAATATCCTCTTCCATTCAAGCCTACAGTAGCATCGTTGGTATGTCCAAACTAGCATTCAGTGCTGCAGATTGTACAGTGATGCATATTGTTATGATCTATGTCCAAAGCAGTTATAGCTAATGATTAGACCCATGCTTGTTGTAAATAGGACAGTTCCTTCCGTGTATATGCCTGCACACTCCTCATTCCTGTATTGTCATTGTATCTCATGCACATGTTCATGTCTGCACTGTCTTGTGTAATATTTGTGTTTGCAAGCTCTTATACCATAGTAAGTGTATTCTCTATTTGTTCTTTAGTTTTACACTAATTTTGGCAATAAAAGTTGAAATACGCACATTGCTCCTTGTCAATGCATTGCTGGGTAGTGTTGATCGAACTGTTCTAGAAAAGTTAAGTTCTAGTAGAACTTCTCGAATTTTTAGAATTCGAACCAAACCAAACATTTTACTGTTCGTTTGAGTAAAGTTCTAATTCAACATGCCATTTCCAGTTTCGTTTTTAGCGGCTTTCTGCACTTTTGGTGGCCATCCAATAACCTTTCTGAACCTTTGGCAGCCATACAATCAGTGCAGAGCACAGAGAAGTGTCAAAAACATCATCGCTGAGGTGTAGGGCTTTCATTGGCTACTAAAATCACATGACCATGTTATATATATTTCACTGCATTGCCTTGTGAATGCCATTTTCAGCTCACTCTCTGTACTGTGCAGACTGCTCTTAGTTAGTTAGATAGCATTTTCCTCTCCATAGACAGTTATAGTTAGGGAGTTTGGTATTGCTGGGTGCATCTTTCCCACAGTCAAAAGCTGTTATTTGGCGACATTTGCAGGCTCACATAACACCTATCTCTCATATATATATATAATATTTATATATATTTTTTAAATATATATATATATATATATATATATATATATATATATATATATATATATATATATATATATATATGGATATAACTAGTGCATCTCAAAAAATTAGAATATCATTGAAAAGATAAATGATGTCAATAATTTAAGTCAAATAGAAAAACCCATATATTGTATAGACGAATTACACTATGAATTACAAGGTTTAATATAATACATTTGTGAACCCTATAACAAATAAAGATAGTCCTCGAAAACCCCTTTAATTTTAAATGATATTCTAATTTTTTGAGATGCACTAGTATATTATACAGAGTGCTTGGATTTGCTAAGTCATACTCAGTGCCTAAAAGCTCAATTTTTGCAGTTTTGGAAATCAGTAATTGTATAACACACTGTCTCCTATGTGTCAAATTTCCTATGTGCTAAAGGGGCTTTTGGGCCCCCTTAGGATGCAGGGCCCTGCAGCAGCTGCTACCGCTGCACCTACTATAGGTACGCCCCTGCTTGCAAGCTGTTCTCATCTTTTTAGTTAGCCATTGAAAGGAATGAAGTATTTTAGCCTCTCAATTTTTTTCTGTCACTCTTACAGCCAAATTTTCTTCATTAAGTTGTTCCACGTTTCCAGTTTACTGTTATGGATGGTAATTACAGCTTCTCTTCACCTGTATAGGTTTAAAAATTAACCCAAACATCTTCTCCCATAGACTTTAATTGGGTTCGAGTTTGAGTTTTAGTTCGAATACAACCTCGAACCGAACACATAAAAGTTTGAGGTTGTAATCGAACTAGAACTTTTTACTGCTCGCTCATCTCTATTGCTGGGAAAAGAGTTTAGCTAGCTGTCAACCTATGCTTCACACACATAGGGAGGAAAGAACAATAAAGTTAACCCTAGGTAGAGTGTTTCCAATATTTTCCACCCACAGAGATTTCCCCTCCCTCTAAGCCTACTAATACATATAATGGCAAGAAAAAAACCTTATCAAAAAGATTATTTTACTATTTAGAAAAATATACACAATACAATACATAGCCTTGCCAGGCTTATCACACAATTCCTGTTAATAGTCCTTGGAGCATGCTCATCCCTTATTTAGGTAGGGACTTCTTATAGTGCAAATAACTCAATCCATATTGAGGCAGAGTCTTTTCCTGCAGAGTTGAGCTGCCCGCACAACTTGCAGACCCACCTACCTCAAACTTTGTCATTGATGCCAATGTGCACCATGATATCTGGATTCTCACCACCCCCACCCAGAAATATGTCATCCCGATCCATGATATGTCAAACTCGGGTCCTAGGAAGACAACATGCTGTTTAACTATCCCAATCTGTGTGACAGATTGCCCTGTCTTTTCCCCTGTTTATGTGTTATTAGTTTAGGTAGATTGTGTTTGACGCAGAAATCTAGATAATTCTAAAGGGTTTACTTTTTTCTTAAAACTATACATAGAAAAAGTAAATCCTAAAGCTGCTCAGAATAATCATCAAGTCTTTTTTTACTTTAACACATGGATGCTTTTGAAATAGAGTATTTCTGAGTGCACTATGTGGTGTTATTTAATGTATTTAAAAATCTTTTCATTTATACACAGAAAGCATTGATAACGTAAACATTCTA
This sequence comes from Phyllomedusa bahiana, assembly GCA_025379985.1. Taxonomy (NCBI): domain Eukaryota; kingdom Metazoa; phylum Chordata; class Amphibia; order Anura; family Hylidae; genus Phyllomedusa; species Phyllomedusa bahiana. The sequence goes on along the minus strand of JAODAL010022968.1, from coordinate 16,430 downwards.
TCAACTATTAAAAAAACCTTCACTAAAGTGTTTCCTTTTATTATGCTTCTAGCTAAATGTGAACCCTAAATTACTGGTACATAGCACGGACACAGCACAGTACAGGGTTGTTTACTTCAGTTTACATGAAGTAGCTTCATGCTTATTAGCCTTGAAAATCTTGCCTGGTATGGTGATTGGAGTAGCAGAGGTTAACCTGTGGTTAAATTGGACAAAGCCATGTGAATATGGCTTTTATGGTAACACACAGAACATATGGTGTCTCCAGATGCCATCATATTCTAAAAGAAAGGGCGTGACAGAACATGCTACAATGTTTTCTTTTAAGTATATAAAGTACACAATCAGTACCTAGATTTCTATGGCTACTGCACAGATCTATAATATGGGTACAAGGTGCTCTTAGAAGAGCAGGAGTTAAAAGTACTGAAAAAGAACTGTAGTGATGGACAAGTGTCATACCTGGCAGCTGAGGTGAATCCGTTGGATTGTATCACATTTGCCACAGGGCTTCACCAAGGAATGGAGTCTAAAATGCTCTCTAGTTTTCCCCTTTTAACCTCTATAAAGGGATTTAAGTTTCACTACAAGGAACACCTGAGGATGCTACCTTCAGCATAGTCTCCAATAATAGCTAAGGTTACTTGGTGTGGTAGCGTAGGCGTGTGCTAAAGATATTGTCATATCAGCAGAAGGTCAGTGCAGGCACAGTTCAGTCATTATGGGTAATAGGCCATAGGTCAGGGTAGGCAGCAGACAAAGAGAATTGACTGGAAACAAGCTGGGTTAAAACCAAAGAACTGCAATGTGTATAATATCTTTACAGTTTACTAACACTTAGGAGCATACCTGCTCAGACAACATGGGGCATGGGAGTGCCCCTTTAAATTAGTTAACAAGAGAGTGCATTGATGTGGAAGACAAAAAGCAACACTCATTGGCCCTCTTAATGCCAAAAGCAAGTGGCTACAGTACAAATGCGAGAACAAGATTTTAATGTATGTTTGTTGAATTGCTCTTTAATTTTTTTCTTAATTATGAATTTCCTTTTTTCAAGAGGTGCTCCTCCTTTAATATGCCATCAAAGCCTGATAGGTGTTAGTCTCCTGTATTCAGAACTCCCACAGAACAGAATGAATAGTCTTGCACATACGAGACTGCTCTCCATTCTAAGCCAACACTTATGAGGGACTGTTACGAACAGGGGCATAACTAGAAATGGCAGGGCCCCATAGCAAACTTTTCAATGCGCCCCCTCCCCGCCCTCACCCCGGTCCGGAAAAAGAAAAAAAATAATAACGTATCACATGTTCTGTCAAGAATATTGGAAAAAATAGTTTGCAACAGACACATACCTCACATTCTAGACACATCCCGCACACATCCCACACACGCCAGACACATCCCGCACACATCCCACACATGCCAGACACATCCCACACACGCCAGACACATCCCACACACATCCCACACACATCCCGCACACATCCCACACACGCCAGACACATCCCACACACGCCAGACACATCCCACACACATCCCACACACGCCAGACACATCCCGCACACATCCCACACATGCCAGACACATCCCACACACATCCCACACATGCCAGACACATCCCGCACACATCCCACACATGCTGATATTAATGGACTGTGATTCTTTGTTTACACAATAGTTTTTACTTTATGTTTTTATTGTGGGAACTTCACCTTCTTCATCCTGCACTAAGTACTGGTCACTTATGTAGCTATTACACACACATCACAGACACCAAGACACACATTTATACATACACACCCAGATATATATTCATACACACATTACACACACATCTATACATACAATCACATACACAACCTTACCTGTTTGCATTGCAGCCCTCAAGCAGTCCAGAGGTCTCAGGAAGACACGCAGGGGAAGGAGAAGCTGCTCCCAGCCGGCAGTGCAGACACCCCTCCTCCCCCTTCCAGACCATGCATGCAGCAGCTGGAGGCAGTGTGAGCATGGAGGGGAGGAGGGGCTGCTGCTGAGGGAGCAGCTCCATGGAGCTGTGTGAGGATTGTGCTGTTTCCTTATGTTATGACCCTGGGGGCCCGGCAGGAAGTTTCTGTGTGTTGCTGGCCGGGCCCCCAGGGAGTGCGGGCCCTGTAGTCAAGAAACTGTAGGTATGGCTCCTCTCCTCCACCCTGCAAGCAGTCCTGCCTTTGAACGCTCGGGCCAGAGGGCCCGGGCGTTCAGAGGCAGCTCCGCGCCAGCCGGCAGTGAACTGATATGTTCACTGCCGGTGACTACCGGGGTAGCAGATGCCCTGGGGCAGCTGCTACGTCTGCTATCCCGGTAGTAACGCCCCTGGTTACGAAGGCAAGACAGGTGTGGGTTCCAGTGGTGGGAGCAACGCCTATCTGATTTTCATGACATATTCTATTATTCTATTGATATGCCAGCAAAGTCAATGGTGGGAATACTCCTTTAATAAAACAAGTAATCATGGAAGGGAGAGAACCTACCTAACAGATACATCTAAGTCATACAAAAAATATCCTTGTATACAAATTTAAATCCAATACAGTTTATACCTATTACTTTTAGGCAAATCTTTAACCTAATCAGTAGTCATGTAGTCTAATTCCTAGCATATAATTGCAAAACTAAAATATTCAAATATAATGTATGGTATGTGTACGAAGAATGGAAAACGTCTTCGGAAAATGTATAACAAAAATAGCACAAAGTCTACTATATATGTGTCCCATGGGTGAATCCTGTTTAGGATGTACAGTATTTGACCGTTAGACCAATATAGCTTTTATTTTTCCAATGGGACATATCCGCTCATGCATTGCAGCAAGTATATAGGATACCACATGTTTGAAATGTATTCTTCGTACTGAAATATATTACAGGATTTATGTGAATTAAAGCAGTGTAAAGAATGCTTAAAACTTAAAGGCAATGCAGAAATAAATTAATTGTACATATTTCCTAATCCTTAACTTGAAAATAAATTACTAAAATAAAGCAATGATTGCTTTGAGGTACTAGTTTGTTAATAACATTTATACTTCTCCTTTTGTATACATTTCTTAATCCTAACCTTTAGCCATTTAAGTTAGTATGTAAAACAAACAAACTACAGCCTATTACTTGAAGGCAATGTATAATATAAATTCATCTGAACACATTTCCTTATCCTCACACTCAAACAACTCAGAGTCTAATTATTTAATCTACTTCTTCCTTAATTCTTGCATGGCGTTCTAGACTTTCCTACTTTGAATACCAGTCACTTTTTCTGGAATAGTCTTCATTAGCAACTGATGAAGTAAAGTAGGCAGATGATACTAGGTTGCTGTACCAAGTCCAAAGGCAGATGCAAGGACACATATGACTAGCAATGTTAGACAAGCTATAGACTAGAGCAGATGACAGACAACTAAGCATAGTAAAATAAACAAACCAGGTCAGAAACATAGGACATAAACACATTGGCAGGACATCAGGAGTAGAGATGGGCGAATTGATTCTAACGAAGTGGAATTTGTTTAGAATTTCAGGAAAACTTCGATTCTGAAAGAAGTCGAAGTTTGGGGTGATTCGCGGGAACGAAGCGTGCTTTTGATTGATAAAATGGCTGCGAGCACATGGCGTTACATGGGGCAAAGAACTCTGGGTGGAAGAAGGGCATAGACTGCATGACATGTGCAGAGATGAAGCCAATCAGAGACCGGCAGGATTCTGTGACGTCACCGCACTATATAAGTCCGGCGCCATGCTCGCTCCTCACACTCGTCTCACTGTACTGTGTAGGGAAGATGCTCATGCTGCCGCCGCTGCTGCTGATGATATCTCATACTAAAGAACTCACTTTTATACAGCGTTTTTTGGGGGGTGTCACAGCTTGTCTCAGAGACTGCTTCCTCTTACGTTCTAATTCTGATTTTGTGGGTATTAGGGAAATGAAGTCCATGTGCGTCCAATGCAGCTGCATGTACATTTTAATGCTATCTGTTCAGATCTTAAGCACATTGAATATCCAAAAGGTTATCTAAGCCTGTTCCGTTTATTCATTTAAAGAAACCTTTTTTTCAATCCAAACCCCTTTTTTTTTGGGCCCCTTTTTCATTTGCGCAATTTAGATCCAGGGGTTAATTAGGTGTTGTTCTGCTTTTGTGGTCCAAAAAGAAATTTTCTTTTTCACCCCAAAAAAAGAAATTTTCCCTGACATAATTCAAAACCCGAAGGTTTTTTACAAGTTTTTCTGTTGTTGTTCCGAAATTTTACACCCATTTTAACAGCTACAAAGCGGAATTTTTTGGTTGCTCTTTTCTTTGCGCAATTTACATCCAGGTTAACTAAGTTTTTTCTGCAGTTGTACTAAAAAAAAAATTTTCTTTTTCACCCCCAAAAGAAGAAATTTTTGCCTGTAGCATAATTCAAAACAAAAAAGGTTAATTAACTTTTTTGTGTTTTTATATTCAGTAAAATACACAGAGTTTTTAAAGGGCACATAAAATTTTTTCCCTCCCCATTTGTGGGCCAATTTATCCAAGGGGTTACCCAAGCTGTTAGTGGGTTCTTTTGGGGAGTCAAATACAGGGTGGTTTTTACATAAACAGATATTTTCATCAAACGTGCCCGTACTTTAGAACAAAAAGTATTAAACAGAGAGGTGGGGGTCGCCTGCGATGGCAGGGGACAAACATTCCTGGAGCGGGCCCGGGTGCAGAAACAGCAAGGGACCACGCGGGGGTCACCGTGAGCCAGAACTCCCGCTGTCATTAGCGGCCATGTTTTTGTTAAAACCCCCCAATGGTTTTTGTTTGGGTTGACTAGGTCATCCACTTCCCCCAAATGACATTTTAAACCCCACCAAGATTTTGGGGGAACTCAGACAAACCCTTAGTTGGAGGGCCGGGGCAGTGGTCGCGGCCCTCAACCCTTCCTCAACCCGCCTCTGTCCATCCGGTTCCATCACCAGGACTACTAGGGGTCGGGCTCACGCCACTATATACGGGGATGAAAATTTGGGGAGGGCAGTAAGACACGGGGCACGAAAAAAGGGGGCCAAATATCCCCGCTTTTTTCAGTATGGCAAAGTTAGATGTGGGGGTGGCATGGGAGGTCATGTTATGGGGGGGTCCCTTGCAACCAAACCGGTGATGAGGACAGCAGTGCGATAAACAAAACCCTGATAGTAGCCGACCGCACGGGGAGTCGGGTGAACAAAGCTTCATCATCGTCAGGAGAAAGGGGTCAGTTTGCGTTCCAGGCAGCGGCGCAGCCAGCAAGGGGGTTTGTGTGGCCGTGAGTCACAGGGTAGCACAGGGTGAGGTGGGGAGCAAAGCCCACGGGTAAAAAACCCTTTCGCAGTAGTGTCACGGGGGTTTCATTGAGGCGCAGCAGCAGTAGTCACCAGTGCGGACTTTGGGCTAAAATCACTATTTCGGCCTGGGGCAGTTCTTTGCTAAGACACTGGGGGAAGAACAGGGGTATATGTACAATTTTGGGGGCAAAAGTAAGCGGGCAGGGTAACTTTGGCAAAAAAAACGCCCTACGAAAACACTGCGGTCACCATCCGGGGGGCCGGAAAATGTGGCTCAGATGGGGGGTCCATCCTGCCGCCCAAACACCCAAGCCACGCCCAGTGGCATGCAACCCTTTTGCAGCCATCAAGGCCCCACCCCTCTGCAAAAGGGGAGCGTTTCTTTTGCCATCTCCCCGGCCAGATGCCCTTTTTTCCCCCCGCTACTATGGCGCCACAGTGTTCACGGGTAATTGAAAAGGGAACAATAGCATGCGCCCAAGCATCCTAAGGTCAGAAGCTGACCATGCCCTGCCAAAATTTTTTTTGCACTGCAGTCCCCCCCTTTCCAAATGACCTTCAAAGAACTAATGGGTTTTGCCGAGCCGAATGGGGATTCCCAACCTAATTTTTTCCAAAAAACGTTCCATCACTCCCTAAATATGTAGAAAAGAAGGGGGGCCAGTCCTTGACTTACGGTTTTGTTCCCAAAGGGGCCGGCACCGGACTTTTTTGGAGCGTAACTAGGCGGGCCCGTACATGTCCTTTTAGGCCCACTGGTGGGAAAGGTTCCTGCCCCCCCACACCAAAAAATTGGGCAGGAAGGCCGCTTTCTCCCCCAAAGTTTTCAAAAGAAACTCCTGCGCCAAAATTCGCCTCCTCCCCTCCACCACAAACCCCCACTCAGCCCCAAAAGTACTGCTCCATAACCACATTTTAGGGCACAGCGGGTCACCAGTTTTTACACCTGGCTTGCCTCGGGAAACAAAGTCACACAGGGGGGAACGCCCCCGGGCATGCAGAAGAAATCGATGGTACTTTCTCCGCGCCAACGCAAATCGGGAACCCGTACGGACAAGGAAACCCATGGTGTCCGCCGCTGCATCGAGGAGGGATGGTCCATGCATCCTGCATGGCGGACGTGTTCAATCTGGTTTTTGAAAAGGTTCCTGAAAGTTTTTAGGCAGACAGAGTACTCCCTTGTAACTTTGATGCCGGGCGCTCATGCGGGGCACCGCCGTTTTTTTAGGCCATTCAGGGGGCGACGTTATTTTTTCAGTCCAAGGACTACGGGGTGAATAACTCATTCCCCTGTTCATGCCCGGAACAGATGCTGAAAAACTTCTGGGGGGGGACTGGAACTGGAGCATTGCTGGGAAAAGAGTGGATTTTACCCAGGGGACGAGAGGAGAGCGGGGCAGCTGGGGGAGGTAATGGAGATGAGGGGACGAGGCAGGTGACCCGAACACGTGGGGTATACAGGGAGATGGGGGCAGGGAAACCCCCAGGGCACTTTTGCAGATGGCCCGCAGCATCTTTTGCCTGCAGGACAGCCGAATATCACCCCCAGCAAGGGATGACTTTCTCCTCCCCATTGGGGCCCCGTACCCGGGCCAAATGGGACCTTTTTTTCCCATCGCGAAGGGAAACAAACCAAATACTTAGGAAATCCTCCCCTATATTGGGCCCCTGCCTATGTGCGGGATCGTCCCTCCTCTACATCGACCGGAGGGTTTTCACGCTCATACTATGCCCAGCTGCTGGGGGGTGGGGGTAGGGGCAGTTTCCAGCTCCATCCAAACCCCAAATCTGATCCTGATGACAGCTTCCTTTTCCCCACCCGCCTAGTGAGGGGGCACCCAGCAGCACAGCAACCTGGAAACAAAGTGGTGGCCTACTTTGACAGCACTCTTCCACCCCCGTTAAAAATCCGCTGGAAATACTGGGCACCAAAGGATTGGGCCGCAACTTGCCGGTTTGCGTGGGGAAGCGTCCCGCCGGCAGAATGTGCATCAAGCGGGTGTTCATGCGGCGGGCCATCATTTCCCCAAGGAGAACCCGCTTTTCCCGGGAATGTGGAATACTGAAACCCTTTTTTCAAGATGAATCAGGGGGGATCGGCCAGGGTTCCCCCAAAACCCAATGCCTTTTGGCCAGACTACATAGCAAAATGCCCCCACCCAAACTTTTAGAAATGATCTGGGGTTCAAACTACCTGCCTCAGCCACATTCTGATGCCGCCACCCACCTGATGCCACACATCTCGCCAGTTTTTCCATCTGCACCAAACCCTCTTTACCAGGGGCTGGTATTGCCACCCCCTCCACACTCTGTCATTGTTCCACTGTCTGCCTCATGCTGTGCTGTGGTGCTGCCAGACCTACACACCTGCATTATCCACTGTCTGACCCCATGCTGCTGCTTCTGCTGCCGTGCCCTCCCAAAACTTGTCATGTTTTGTTCCCTCCTTTTCCTTTACCTCCATTTTTTTGGTGCTTGTGGCTTTGTTGCCTTTTGCCTCCCCACACTGTTCTTTTTTTGTCTAAAAACTTCTTTCTTTCCCCCCCCCAGGGCCCTTTTTCCCCCGGGGACCCCACTCTCGTCATTGTGCCCCTCTGGGCCTATTACTTCTTCCATCTCCCGAATGCTTGTGCCACTGTCGACCCAGCGCTGCTGTGGCTGCTGTCTGACCCCCCACCCTGTCATTGTCCCCTCTTTTTAGCTCATGCTGCTGCTTCCGTGCCCTCCACACTCTGTCATTGTGTCACTTTCTGACCTCATGCTTCTGTTGATGCCGTGACCTCTACACTGTGTCATTGTGCCACTCTCTGACCTCATGCTGCTGCTGTGACTGCTGCCGTGACCTCCACACTCTGTCATTGTGCCACTTTTCTGAACCTCATGCTGCTGCTGTGGCTGCTGCCGTGACCTACACACTCTGTCATTGTGCCACTCTGTGGCCAAACTCCTGTTTTTGCCACCTTCAGAATGTCATTGTGCCACTGTCTGACCTCATGCTGCTGCGTGGTCCCTGCCGTAACCTCTACACTCTGTCATTGTGCCACTCTGTGGCCTACTCCTGTTTTTGCCACCTCCAAATGTCATTGGGGCCACTCTCTGACCTCATGCTGTGCTATGGCTGCTGCCTGACCTACAAAATCTGTCATTGTGCCACTGTCTGACCTCATGCTGCTGCTGTAGCTGCTGCCGTGCCCTACACACTCTGTCATTGTGCAACTTTCTGACCTCATGCTGCTGCCTTGGCTGCTGCCGTGACCTACACACTCTGTCTTTGGTGCCCAACTCTGGGGGCCTACTCCTGTTTTTGCCACCTCCAGTATGTCATTGTGCCACTTTCTGACCTCATGCTGCTTGTGGCTGCTGCCGTAACCTCTACACTTTGTAAATTGTCCCACTCTGGGCCTACTCCTGTTTTTGCCACCTCCAGAATGGTCATTTGGGGGCCCAACTTTCCTTTCTGACCTCATGCTGCTGCTGTGGCAGCTGCCATTGCCTCCACACTCTGTCACTGTGCCACTCTCAGACCTCATGCTGCTGTGGCTGCTGCCGCGACCTCCACACACTGTCTGACCTCATGCTGCTGCTGTGGCTGCTCCCGTGACCTACACACTCTGTCATTCTGCCACTCTGTGGCCTATTCCGGTTTTTTTGCCACCTCCAGAATTCATGGGGCCACTGTCTGACCTCAATGCTGCTGCTGTGGCTGCTGCCGTGACCTACACACTCTGTCATTGTCCCACTTTCTGACCTCATGCTCCCTGCTGTGGCTGCTGCCGTAACCTCTACACTCTGTCATTGTGCCACTCTGTGGCCTATTCCTGTTTTTGCCACCTCCAGAATGTCATTGTGCCACTGTCTGACCTCATGCTGCTGTTGTGGCTACTGCCGTGACCTACACACTCTGTTCATTGTGCCACTGTCTGACCTCATGCTGCTGCTGTGGCTGCTGCCGTGACCTCCACACTGTGTCATTGGGCCACTGTCTGACCTCATGCTGCTGCTGTGGCTGCTGCCGTGACCTACACACTCTGTCATTGTGCCACTCTGTGGCCTACTTCTGTTTTTGCCACCTCCAGAATGTCATTGTGCCACTCTCTGACCTCATGGTGCTGTGGCTGCTGCCGTCACCTCCACACTCTGTCATTGATGTTACCACCTGAGCCCTCAGCTTGTTTTTTTCCAGCTGTCGTTGCCATGACTTTATCAGGCTACATTCCCGCTTAATTTTTTTGGTCAGTTTTGCCCTTTTAAGTGCCCAGGGAATTTTATAGTGAAGTGATTCTAAGAGCGGCGGCAGTCATATGCGTGTCATACTAAAACACAACATTGTATGCAGACCAAACCAAGCTCTCTCTGCAGGCTCTGTGCAGCCTGGAAATAGCTGTTTTTTAACGTGATTCGTCCCGAAGCAATTCGGACCGAAACAAATTTTGTCGGAAAATTCGGCGAAGTCACCGAATCGAATTTTTGAGAAATTCGCTCATCTCTCATTGAGATGAACATTATTACATAGATCCATAGTGATGCAGGGGAGTCCCTTATATAGACATGGTTAGCAGGTCACAGACTGAAACTAGAAGTGATTAATGTTGCAAACCCTTTAATCTTCTTCTGTTGCAGCTCATTATGGTTAAATTTGGAAAAATGTGCTATTTTCAAAAACATTAAGAATCAACATTTACCATTAGTCTACTTTATGGTGGCATCATTTGTTAAACATTCTCTTTTCCAGGACATTAGAAAGCATACAAGTTTACTAACAATTTTCCAAAACAGATAATGGCCAATTAAGTTCTGAAGTGGCTTTAGGTTCAGAAACCCCTGTAAAAAACTCTTTTTTAACAACTACAACCTCAAAACATTCAAAACAGCATTCAAGAAGTTTGTTTGGGTTTTACAGGAATTATCTTTCGGGTTTACAATTTTTTACATCTATTTGTAATTTAATTTATATAATTTTTTTTGCAAGACAGGAGGTGTTTGCAGAGAAACAAATTACTATAGTTGTGTAATTGATTCTGCTTTTGTATTTTAGAAATATCATATTTCTAGCCCTAGTTTATTACAAGACTCAAACACAGGCCTCACAAATAAAAAGAGCACCTTCAGATTTTGAGGCTTTTTTTAGGATGGTTTTCAGGCACCATTTCAAGTCCTTCAGTTGCCAAAGCATAAACAATTATCCTCAAAAGATACCATTTCAGACACTACTGATTTTCACATTTGGAATTGAAAATCAAGAATTATACTTTTCCAATAATATGTAGCTTTAGCTCCAAATTTTTAATTTTCTCAAGACAATCCCAGAACAAAAGCATCTAAAAATTTGTAAGGCAATTTCTAAGTATGGAAATATTTCATATGTGGCCATAGAACGCTTTTCCAACAAGTTGTAGGGCTTAGAAGGGAAGTAATGTTGTTTTTGCTAGATTGTGCTAGAATGCTTTTTGGGTGCCATATTGCACTTGCAGAGCCCCTGAGACACCAGTACAGTGAAAACCCCTCTGATTTTATTTTTGATGCTACACCCATGGAGAAATTCAACTGTGGGTATAGTGTATAATACTTCTGGGTAACACAGATTGCAACAAAAAAAAAGAATGAAAATAAAGCCAACCAGTAGTCACATGCATGTAATACTAAGGGCGACATGTATGAACGGGGCTGTGCCAGTTTCTGGTGTACGTTGAGCCAAAAATAATGTATCACCAAACCAAACTTTGAGGTGGTAAGTGCCTTTGTAAGGCGCCAAAGATTAGGGGTGTTCTGGGGACGTGTCGCAACACATTCATAGAAGTAGACGCATTTATAATTCTTTGATGCCAAACTTTGGCGCATATCAGTTAGAACAACCAGACCAGGTTAAAGGTGTTCTGTCTGAGCCAGACTTGTCGTATTGATCACAACAATGCGCCTGTATGTATCAATTGCAGAAGAACAGGTTCATATATTCTGGCGCATTCTATACTGCCTTAAAGCTATTTAGAACTGTCTTGTTAGCGCCAAAGTTCATACATGTCACCCTAAGTGTGTATCAGAATAAATGTAGGGACTTATCTATGAATGCCAGATTGCAAGATGGACAATGACAAGGGCACAGATGAAGAGAGAAGGATACATTACTTGAATGCAGAAAGAAGACAGTAAAACACACCTAACAATTAGCTTTCTTTAACACTAACACCAGATCATCCTGACAGTATTTTCTGATATCCCTACAAATATCCTTCAATTATACAGACCATAATCAAGATAGCAAAGAATCACCAAAACACCCAGGAATAGAAGACCCTGAAAGACTGACACAGTGGAGAACAGAAGCAACAGAGAACTAAAAATAAAACCAGGCTAAGTGGAAACAGATAACTTACCAGGATTGAATGTTAGAAAAAGGAATGCAATAAGCTCACAATGCACAAGCTCTCAGCTATCAGTATACACAGTACCAACCACCCAGTGAAGTTCAGCTTTATAGAAGGCAAGCAATCAGCTTATCCCAAATAATCAAGTTCACATGTACAGCATGGTCAGATTTGGTCCAGAGAGTTGGTTGAGGCAGTTGCATAGCAACAGCCTCATATGATTTAGTAAGCAAGAGATTTCTGAAATTCCTAACATAATGAGCATTTTGACTCCACAGGTGTTTTGCGGATTATTTACCATTGGGCTATGAAAATGAAAAATTAAGTTTTTTTCCAGTAATAAGTTACCGAAACCCAAAATGTTTCTTTTTCTTAAACTGCAGTAGGAGAAAAATGCCATGACAATTTGTTATGCAATATTTCCTGAGGATGGAAATAGCCCATATGTGGTCATAAACTGCTTCTTTGGCAGTGAGGCTTAGAATTGAAAGCGTGTCATTTGGTTTTTGCAGCTCAGATTTTGTTGGAATGTTTTGCAGGTACCATAATACATTGACAGAGCCTATGGAGTACCAATGCAGTAGAAATCTACCAGAAATGACCTCATTGCAAAATCTACAAAGCTTGAGGTATTTATTTTGAGGTGTAGCATGCATTTTGATCTCACATGTATTTTCCAGAAATTAGTGAGGAGTGAGCATTGAGTAAAAACTGCAATATTTCCACAGATATGCTGTTTCAGTGCCCACTATGCTGTGCCTAGCTCTTGCCACTGTAAAAAGACAGTTTTCTAAATAATTTTCTTTTTCTTTGTTTTAAAAACACCCACCATGTTTTTATGATATATTGATCGGACGTATGACAGGGCTGAGGAACGTTTGCAAAATATTGAGGGCAGTGTCTTGGATATTGAGCTCAGGATCCCTTACCACTGCTGTCTTTCTGATAGAGCCCCATTTAACAAATCTGGCGTGTCACTTGTGACATGTGGAAATAACTTTTTAAAGCTTCTACCAATCCTTATGATTCTAAGAATGTCTTTGTTTTCTATAGCAACCAATAAGAGCTCAGCTTTCACTTTCCCAGAGCAGTTTAAAAAAGAAAAACTGACGTGTATAATGAAAGATAGTTATACGACACAAAATAGTTTATAACTAGAATTTACCATAGAAAATTGAAATGTAAGTAACCGGCTTCACATCCACAGAAGATTGAAGATGAATAAAACTCTAAGGGCCACATGTATGAAAACTGTTTAGGTCTAAAACTCACTTTGTTTGCCCATAGTAACCTATGGGCAAAAAAGTGAGTTTTAGACCTAAACAGTTTTCATACATGTGGCACTAATTTTATTGGCAAAATCCTTTAAAAAACACTCATTCAGTCAAGACAACTACATGTCAAAAAATGTTCGGTTTAACACGGTAAAAATATGTTAATGTATTTTTAGGAAACAAACCCCTTACTCAGTGTTATGAGTAAGGCCTATATTCTTAGTTACCTGCTGAAGGGTCCTATATACCTAGCTACCTCCTCGGGGGCCTATATACCTAGTTACCTACTGAAGGAGCCTTATATATCTAGCTATTTACTTGGGGGCCCTATGTACCTAGCTACCTACTGGGGGACCTATATACCTAGCTAACTAGTGGGGCTCTTTATACTTACCTAACTCCTGGGGAGGGGCAGTTCAATATACCAACCTATCTACAAAAGGGCACTAGATACCTACTGGTGGTGCCCTATTTACATAGCTACCTACTGGAGGGCCCAATATACCTAGCTACCTACTGAACATTTTTACCTACTGGGCGGCCTATATACTTACCTACCTACTGGGGGGCTATCTAACTACATACCTACTGGGGGACCTGTATAATTACCTATCTACTGGGGGTTCCTATATACCTACTTACTGAGAGTCTATATATCTACCCCCCCACACCCAAACTGGTGCATATATACCTACCTAGCTACTAGGGGACCTACCTGCCTACCAGGGGTGCTACCTATCTAACTACCAGGGGAGCTTCCTACTTTGTTACCTAATGGAGAGCCTACCAATATTCTTATCTAATTGGGGCCTAAATTATAAGGGACTGGCCTACAAAATGAGGGCCCATCTATTTTCCTAATGGGCATTTTACCTACTTAATAGGAAAAGTTTGCCTTCTTATTTGCCTAATTAATTTTGGAGTGCTGACCTACCTAAAATGCATATCTACCTATCTATGTAGGGGGCGCACGCAATATCACGAGTACATTCCTAAGTCAGACCACCAATCTACGAATGGGGACTGTTTCCTGACAGGAGACACAAAACACTAAAATTTGGTGTGCATATCTACCTATCTGCCTGCCTAATTTGGAAGGTGGAGCTACCTACTGAGAGTAATTTAACTGTTTGGAGGTACAATTACTCTGGGGGGCACCAATGGGTCATCATTACCATTTGGGGCACTTTGGAACAGGAGTTTGTATTGAGGAGGGACACAGTTGGGAGGATGATAGAAAAGGGAGGAGTCTCAAGTGTTTGTGTTGTAATTTCAGCAGGGATGATTCATGGCTGGGTGCCAACAAGATAGAGAAGAAAAGATAAAGTAAATGACTCCAGTCATAGAACACATCTCCTGTGAGTCCCTGGATGTCAGTGCACTGTAACCCCTTATTTGTGTGCAGAGACTGTATGGGTCCCTGACATTTCTGATCGCGACCCTGTTTTTAAGCAAAGTTATTAGGCATGTTTAAAGTTATCAATAAAAAAATTGGCAACAGGAATGGCACAGAAACCATAAGAACCAGTAAGAAAATAATGTGGGACATCATGAGTAAAGCTGAAATTTCGTAAACATTTGTGACCGAAATTCAATTTTGATAATTCTTCTCAAAGAGCTTGTCTTATGACAATACCAGACCGTATACTCCAGTATGGCATATGGACATCAAATGAAAGTTCTCCTGCTTGGTATTCCCATTTAAATGTTTGAACGGAGAACAGATAGCAAAACAGATAGCAAAACGTGGCTCTCATAGTAGTAGTCTCAGGTTCTAAAATTATTATAGACCATTAATCAAAATAGCTTGCTGTAGTGTCCACTACAGCAATCGATTATGAGTATTAGATCTGAATATACTAAGTTATAAAGCATATGATCTGTCAATAAATATTGCTGTGTTTTAAAATAATGCCAGGCCCTGTGTTACGATATTTTCTAATTAGGAAAGTATCAATCTCTCACTGTCAAAGGGTTGTCTAGTTAATAAAAAAATAAGTACAGCTGTTCAAATAAAAATAAAAATAAAACTGATACTTTCCTTCTCACTACTATAATAATGCAGACTGTGTGGGCTTTTCTCTCAAGTTCATATCACTGCTACAGCCACTGCCTTATATCACCGATGGAACAGGGGTTATATAAGGGTTTTGTTTTGCTTTTATTTTTTTTATTTAAGGAATAGCACCTTCTTTTTTCTATTTGTAAATCAATTTTAAGTAACGTTTGGCATAGCTCTCAAGATTGACTTATTTTTCCAGACACTTCCTGTGTACCTTTGGGGTGACATAATTATGACATTCTTCCCAACAGATCAATAAATTTGCTCCTTAGTGCTTCTTATATCTCAGTTGTCATGTATTGAGACTTTTTAATTAGACATCATATGGCTCACTCCTTTAGTATAGCTTTCAATGCAATATTTATTGTTTTATTTATTAATCTCCTAACTATTCCCAAGATGTGTCACTATATTTTAATTCAAGCAGTTAGTAAGTAATATGCTTTTTTTGCATATCTGTAAGGGAGCCCCAGTGCAGATAAACAGACAGGGACAGACAGACAGTGAAACCTAGCGCCAGGCACCCCAAATCTGTCCCTGCCTACTTGCCCACTTGACCCTAAGAGGTCAGTGACAACTGAACGGCGGTCCCTACCTTAAGTACGTGCAAACACAGAACAGACAAGATGGAAAAACACAATAGCAGTATATTCGGACAGCAAAGGGTCAAAACCAGGAAGATTAAAACAGTACTGATCAACAGGCAGAAATGGAGGTCAAAAGGCAAGCAAAGGTCAAAAATCCAGGTAGTACAAAATAGAATACACTGTAAACCAGCACAAACCAAAGACTATAACCAGCACTGCTGCTGAGCAGAAGAGATCTTCTTAAGGGATGTCCTAGTCCGGGCCATATTTGAAACGGCCCTCTGACACCCAGACCACATACAGGTAATAAGAAAGATGAGTGGTGAGGGCACCTGTCAATCACTACTCAGTCTCAACTGTCTACAGCCTAAGACTAGGCTAGCAGAAGAGCAGATGGGTATAATGGAGAAGCTGCCAAAGCCCAGCAGTCACTGACAAGGCAGTGTTCAGACTGGTGCACAGAAAACATAATATACAAGCACAAACTCATTTTCTGCTGTACATTCTGGACAGTGTACTGCGCTGAGGACCGAGCAGGCATGGTTATAACAATATCATTTAGTACAGTCCCAATCATATGCACAGAATTTTCCACAAGTAACTGATAGGAGGGAATTTCATTTCTTCCATTTGGGGAGATAGGGTTCTTCAGTTTCTTCCCCTGGAGAGAAATATATGAGATGACCATACATGCACCTGCTTCTGCAACTCCCATAAAGAGAGCCACACACACACATACATTGTCTCCTCCTCTTACTGTGCCAACTTAGGAGGACATGTATGATTGGAGTATTCGCTTTTTTTCTGGCATATAAA
>JAODAL010022967.1:0-63627 GCA_025379985.1 Phyllomedusa bahiana | reverse complement strand
GCCCTATGGGCAGAGCAGAGCGATACTGGTTGGCTGTGTGGGAGGCAAGGAGTGGCTCAGAAAGGGGAACATCTCTCCTTGAGGAGAGGACCAAATGGTGTGTGAAAGGCAATTCAAACGCTATATACCATTTGGGGCTCTCCTCGCCTCAAGGAGAGATGGGCACACTAAAAATAAGCACTTATGCAATTGGTTTGTATTACCTAAATCATTTAGTATAGCAACTGTTAGCTAATCTGTGTGTTCTATACCTAAAAACTGAAGCCTTTGCTGGGATTGGCTGCCTGATATTTAGTTCAGCAGCTGGTCGGGACACACCCCTTGTGCTGTGATTGGCTGTGTGCACTCTCTGTGCTCACTCCCCTCTGAGCGGTGTGAAAAACTGGCTGCCTTTGTTTTATGTGCTAGCTGCTGTCTGTTCTCATTGTCTTCCGCTCACTCTCCCTGAGCTGCGTAATAAAGGCTATCTGGGCTCTCTATGCTCCTCTCACAGTGACAACTCTGTGTGAAAGATCTGAGCAATAACCGAGTCTCTTTACCTGCCACATATAGAACACCCTTATACACTATTCTCCCCCCACCCATACATCTCAGCCCTATACACTCTGCTCACCCCATCCATATAACACAGTCTTATAAACTTTGCTGGCAGTTTGCATTTCTCACATTTGCTTCATCATTTCAGGCTGTATTTATAACTGTTCTGATTAGAAGGAGCTTGTGGCGCCTGGGAGGGAGGTGACAGCTCTGCCGGCATGATAACTGACCACTTCAGGAGGTCTGCAGAGCTGTGATATCCTCTCTCTCCAAGTGCTCACACAGAATGAGGAGAACTCAGGAGGGACCAGGGAGGGGGTGTGATGATGTCACCACTCTTCAGTGAGGGAAGACAAGCCTCCTGGGAGGAGAAACCCACCCCTAGATTTGAAACTGTAAATCAGAGAGAAAGCACAAGATGCCTATGCAAGCCTGTAGTGAGAAAACCCCTTTAAGTGCAGAGACCTTCAGTGCTCAAAATAAACAGACCAACTACTTGTTTGAGATAACACACATACCATCAAGAACAACACGGGAATGAACATCAACTAACAAAGTAGCTGTGGAAAACAGGCAACCTGGCAAAAAGTGGGTTATAAGGCATGCCAGGATCAAACATGACTAAATGGATACAAGAAAATTAGTCGGAATGGATCTCCACCAGTCTCCAAAGATTTCTCGCAACAGCATATCCCACTCCATTTACAGAAACAATAGGCCTATTCGCCCAAGCGGGCCTGCTAATGAAGGAGTTGGCAAAGAGATGGGCCAGGAAATGACTTGGTCCAATGACCACCTTATGTCCATGGCCGACTCCACTGCCCCTCCCCAGATCTAATTTCATGTATAGTAAACCAAGGAAAGGAACCACACTCCGTGCAGATAAGATATAATGCTTTATTCACGCAGCAACCTATTGGGGGAAGGTCCTTCATCAGGCTGAATGGGTATAGGAATCCACATAGGTTCTCTCATTAAGCCTGAGGAAGGCCCTTAGATCTGAAACGTTGCTACCTTCCGTGGAACCCTGATGTGACCAACATTTATCCTAATCTCCACAAGTTTGGAGGGTGGTTCCTTACTTTTCTTACTAGTTGGTCACAAGTCCTTGGGCAGTGGGGATTATGAAGATTCAACAAAGGCTATGTTCACATGGCTTATTTTGGGACGGATTTGGTACGCGCCGTGAATAATGCATGTCAATGGGGCCGGCGAAATGCCCCCCCCCCCCTCTCCCAGCTGCTGGGAAACGACAACTCCCATCATGCCCCCTGATATGGATTATAAAAATGCATGATGGGAGTTGTAGTTTCCCAAAAGCTGGAGAGCTGCCCTTGGCAGACTACTGAACTAGTCGATAGTTAATAACTGAGGGCGGCTGGAATCCCTCTTTAAAAAAATTATCATAGGCAGCAAACCAGCATAAGAGCCCACACAATCACGGGTTTGCTCCTGTTCTGCAACAAAAAAAAGTTAATAAATGGGATTTCAGATTTAAAATAAAAAAAAAAAAAAGTGATGCAACTAAAATGGAGACCCAGAATGATGACTCAGGGAAGCTGCCACAAAGCCGAACCTGAAGGACAGCCAATAGCATGAACATCCCCACCCTTAAAGGGGTTTTGCCACGATCTCATTTCATACCTCCTGTATCCAGCTCTTCAGCTCTGTGCGCTCAGAAGGGGGCGAGTGTGATTTGTTTGAATTGCCTATCATGTGATAGGATGACATCACCAGGCCTTTCCTCTCTGTAGTCAAAGAAAGGTCTGTTAATGTAAAGCATTGTGAGTAGCTGAGAGGTAAAGTTTTTGCCTCCAGGCACAAGGGTCCTCGGTTTAAATCCCTGCAGGAGCCAAATATTTTTTTTTTTTTCTCTCTCTCTATCAGTGCACGGACCTCACTGAGGTTTCTTTATTTATTTATTTGCACTGTTTGACTAATTACTAAGGAGGACAGAGGACGGGAGTAGAGTGACAGCACCTGGGGTTTGAACACTCAGTAGCTGCCTGAGAGAAGTGATGTTTGAGCATGTGCGACCAGGACTGAGGAGCTCTCAGCCCTGGTCGTATCCCCTGGAGACGAGCTGTAAACAATGGATCACTAAAGAAAAATGGTGCAGAATTTTTAATAATAATGAATGGTGAAAATGTTTGTTATTTCAATTGCAACCTTCCCACGTCAATTTTACTTTGTGGCAAAACCCCTTTAAAGGTTCACTCTCTCCAAGGGCTTTACCCATCCCAACTGAATAACCAACAGGTGCCACCCTCAAGAGCCATTCGAGAGGCTACACATAATGGGATAAAGCGGATGAGTTAATGCAGTCAAATTGTACCTACATAAAATACAAACAGGTAATGACTCTCATACTCCTAAGGCTGGGTTCACACGGCTTAAATGCAGGGCGTAATTGCGGCCCGCAATTACGCCCGACGCCGGGGGCCGGCCCCACGCCGGCCCATATACTTGCATTACCAGTGGCGCGTATACGCCGCGAGTAAATCACAAGTCCCGTATCTCCCCCCCACCGCGTATTCGCCGAGCAGGGAGAGGAGACGTAATCCATAAGTTCTCTATTAGAATTGTGGATTGACCGAAGACAGGGCCGTACTCCAGCCGTAATTTGCGCACTCCGGCGCGTAATTACGGACTGACATATGTCCAATTTTAAGCAGTGTGAACATAGCCTAAGCCTCCTTTATGCCCATTAGATATAAGCTAGCTCCTATAAACCAAATTTATCACAAAGCAAAGAAAAAATTTTAAAATTATAAAAAAAAATAAAAAAAAAAAATAAAAAACTCTAGAAAACCGTGGAACCAGATTGGCACAGACTCCCTCCCTCGTTTTGATAAGCCTCGAGGTGCTACCCTGGTGACTGACAGAGGTAACCAGAGAATACAAACACCGAGGAGACTGTGCACGGCGAGCCCTGATTACAGCATTATTATCATACAGAACAATACACAGGAGAGCGGCTGCCATCTGATGGCAACGCTACACTAATTAATTTGGCCTCGGAGGAAGCTCCTTATCCAGGGAATAAATGCACATATGCTGATGCACGAGGGGATTCAATACAAAGGGAAATCAAAGGAGATGAGAGAACAGAGAGTGGCGGCACAAAGACAATGCACCGGATAATCTCTGCTGACCTGCGGAGCAACTCAGATTACAGATTATGCCCAGAGAGTGACAGAAGTATTACAGCTTCAGGCAAGTGCCCTTAACCTCACACATCTCCGTAACGTGGGGTCTGACTACACAAAGGATCAACTCACTGGAACATTGTGAAGAGTATATATATTCCTTAAAACTATATATAGCTCCCCATGACAAAACTTCCTGCTTGCAATTTGACAGCGAGAGAGAAGCGGAGCTCTGTGATACATAAGGTTATATGATAGAGGAGAGAAGCTGAGCTCTGTGATATATAGGGTTATATGATAGAGGAGAGGAGCTGAGCTCTGTGATATATAGGGTAATACAATATTATATAACACAATATATCAAAGAACTTGGTTTCTCTTGCCAGTAAGCGTGGTTTTTGAACACAGATTTGCAATTTCAGAAGTGGACTTGAAGCAGAATTCAGCCTCCATATACTAAATGTGAAGATTCAGCGCTGAACCCACCTAAAATTTGACATTTTGCTTCTCTAAGGCTATGTTCACACGGCTTATTTTGGGACGTATTTCAGTCCGTAATTTGCGCCGTACTACGTCCCAGTCATTACGGTAATCCACAGTTATCATAGAGAACTATGGATTATGTCTCCTCTCCCTGCTCACACAATATGGCGAGCGGGGAGAGAAGTGACATGCTACTTATTCACGGCGTATACGCGCCATGGACAATGCATGTCTATGCGGCCGGCAGACTGCCGGCCCCCCCGGCCCGCCCCCGTGCACATGGCGTAGTTGCGGGGCAAAATACGTCCCGCAATTAAGCCGTGTGAACATAGCCTAAGAGCTGAATTTCACCAGCACTGGGGGGAAAAAAAATAAATAAAAAACAAGAAGGTAATGTGCCATGAAAAAAATAAAGCAGATTGCAGTCTGCTTCCAACACCGTTTTAGTGCTGAATGGCGACGTCCAAAACAGCCGTAACCATATCCTTAGTAATCCGATTCTTTTGAGCACTGGACTGCACGGTATAAAACAGGCCATAAAGAGGTTTTATTTGCGCGTAAGCACAACCAGCCAGATCTTTTATCTTTTCCTCAATTGATAGCTGAATTATACTTGTCCTGCTTTGAGCCCCTCTCGGTCATATAATAATCCTTTGCTGCACGGCATGAACTGCTTGTACAGAGACAGGCCGCCTCAGCTTGGATAATGGACAGGAACAGATAATGTAACCTTATCGTCACAGATACAATAAGACGCATCGTGAGGTAAGTGTACGGAGGAGCGAACCTTCTCCAGTATTACGGTTTAGCCTGGAAACCATGTCACATGATCCTGTGTGGTGGTCACATGACCTTTGTGTGTGGTTCACATGATAAGACACTGCTGGAGGTAGTAATACTGTAGAAGTTCTGCTCCTCTATAACACGTACTGTTACACTGGAATACCAGGGTCCCGATACCTGTGTGGTGGTCACATGACTGTTTTTTCCCCACCCAGTTACTCCATGACAAACATTACTATGGACAGGAATGTGGGCTGTACTATTTTTGCTCTTGCTCTCTAGATAAGAGCCTACTGCACTGGTATAATAAGGCACAGAGAAAAATTTAAATACACGTCTATTAGAAAATTATTATGTAATATAATAGGAAATACAAAGACCTATAATTTCTTGACAAACCCTTTAAGGACAGGCTGTCTAGTATTAAAGGGTTGTCCCAGCTAGAAAGAATTATGTCTGTTTTTTCCAAAATAGTGTAAACTTTTGTTGTCAGGCTGTAGAGCTCAGCTGCAATACCAAACAAAATCTATTGTCCGGTGTGGCACTGCTCCCGAACAAAGCAGCCATGTTTTTCATATCCGGTCAACTCTGCGGACATGTCTGTTTTAGTTAATACTTGCAGTCTTTATTAAAGAAAACTGGTGCCTGTTCCTGACAGGTCTGTTTAAAATAATGTGTGTTCCCCTGTGACATAACCATTCTGGAGCATCTTCCCCTACTTCTCTGTTGTGTGGCTCCCCAGTAATGCCTCCTAGAAACTCATTACCAATCAGTCAGCTGGGTGGTGTCCTGCGGTCTGACATTGTCCAATAAAAGCTGACAGTCAGCGTCTGCCGGGACACGCCCCTTTAGAACGAGGAATAGTAACGCCCAGCTGACAGATTCAGGAATACATTTCGAGGAGAAATAACAGCAGAAAAACAGTTATAAGAGACGAGGCTCCAGAATGGTTATGTCACAGATTTTTTTTTACTAAAACAAAGATGTCGTCACAGTCCTCTTTAAACAATATACCTGGAGCATTATATCCAAATGCTAGGTTTTGTGCTGTGAATTTGACAACTGTTTTTAATAGCTTGGGGTGTGTGTCCTTCACATTCAGATATTGTCCAATCAGAGTGGCTTGTGCTAGATTGTATAGGGGGTACACAATGTCCCTCCCAGTTACCAATTTATGAATACATTTCCCAGGAGGAACAACAAGAATGGTAACAGCTTATATTGCTGTGCATTTTGCCACGTTATTGCGCGCCGTCAATTACGTTAATTGATAGTTCTCAGAGAGCTATGGATTACGCGTCGTCCCCCCGCGCGTACAATACGATCATATTGTATGTGCAGGGGCAGAACGGACATGTCAATTGTTAGCGGCAATACGCCAGGTGCTTTGGAACCACGTACTGATCGGCGCACAATTCCAAAGCATGGGGGGGCGCGGCCGCCAGGGCTGTAAATTCTACAAGCCAAGCCCTGACTCCGACTCTGACTCCCTCCATACACGGCGTCATGTTTAAGTGATAAACTTTACTGGTAGTACACATGGTAACAGTCAGGCCTGTTTATCACCTTATGATACAATAATCAAGTCTATTTTAGTAGAATCAACACTGAGAAGCAAATGGGTAACAATGTTTTTGATCATTTGGAACACTTGTGGTAGAGTTTGAAGAAAAAGCTGTATTTTTATCCAAGTCCAGTCTGCAGACCAACATTGGGAAAAGTGTAGCAGAGACCTGGGGATCTGATTTTAGTCATGAGCAGCTTGAATCTGATTCAGAGCCCAGAAGGATTCAGGTTAGAGCTGAAAACCAAAGGTTGGATTTCCCAACTACTAACAAAATATACAATTAACGATTTTTGATTTTTAGTAGCAAAACATAACAATGCATTACAGGGCAAGATCTGCAGAACTAAAGCAGATTCTAAATACTTTCAATCAATTCAAGTATTTTATGTAAGATAGATAGAGATACTGTATATAAAATTTACATAGCCTCATGTACAAAGTCGTAGTGATGGAAGATATGGAGCCTGAAAGTCAACAAGTTCAAACCATTGTTACCCATTTGCTGTCCAGTGTATAAATAGATTTATTTGGACATGACTTTTAGGACACAAAAAAATTGTAAATAATGCAAAACACTGCAGGAACATTTGTTGATCTCTGAATTTGTTCTGAGAATAGTATCGCCCCCATCAGATCCTGCATACATGACCTCACATCTGATCTCTTATTTCGCAGCTAGCAGAACTGGCCTCTCTACACTAACTTGGGTTTGGGGCGGGGACCGGTGACCACAGGGGCAACAAGCCAGGGCTGTGGAGTCGTGTCGGCGACTAGTTTTGCAGGATTGTGAATAGTCCTAAATGACCGACTCCAAAATATATAATAAGTTTGGTCCAGTAGTACGATGCAAATAGCAAGAGGAATTTGGTCCGCGCCAGTGCTACTGCTCCATAACTTCAGCCTCATCACTTGAGGAGTGTAATTGATGACATGGAGGCAGGCAAAAGCGCTGCCCCAGGGGAGAAAGATTCTGCTCCCAGGGCAACATAGTTCAGCAACATTTTTCACCTGCTGTCAAAGAAGTAAAAAGAAAAAAAAAAAAAAAAAAGAGGTTAACCTATTCATCAAAACTGACTGTGGCTGAGGCAAATCCTTTATACCCAGACATTGATAGAGATGTTGCCCCTGTGTCACCGCTTGTCCCCACCAACCCCAAGTTAGGTGTTAGAGAGGCAGATCACAGCCTGGAAATAATGAGATCGAGATGTGAGGTCATGTATGGCAGTGATCTGATGAAGCAATACTATTTTCTCAGACAAATTCATAAGACTCCACAAATGTTTCCTTCAGTGTTTTTGCATATTTACCATTTTGGTGTTTTCTAAAGTCATATCCAGTAATATAGTTTTACACTGACAAGCAAAATGTAACAATGGTATTGAACTTGGTGTACTTTCAGGCTCCTTATCTCACCATCCACTACAACTTGTACATGAGGCTACTGTAATTTTTATATAGCATCATCTTACATTTTATACATAAATTTGACTTGCAAGTATTTTAGGCATCTGCTTAGTTCCTGCAGATTCTTCTCCTGTAACTGCATTGTTACTGTTTTGCTCCTAAAAATCAAAATGTTAAATTTTTATTATTTTGTTATATTGGAAATTGCCACCCCATTGGTTTTCAATACTGCCCGATTCTTCGGCTGCCTGATCATATTCAAGCAGGTCTTGACCAAAATCTTATCCCAGGTCTCTTCTACACATTTCCAATGTTTGGTGCAGACTGGACTGTGGATTCAAATACAGCTTTTTCTTCAACTCTACCCACAAGTGTTCAAAGATCAAAACATTGTTACCCTTTGCTAGTCAAGTGTTTGTTCTACCTAAATAGCTTGATTATCTGATCATAAGCCTGGTAACAGCCGAGTTACCCTTTTACTACAGAAAAGTTATCACTTAAACATCGCGGTATGAGGGAGTCAGGAGTCAGAGTTTGGGAAATTGAGGGAGTGTAGACAGGGCTTTGCTTGTAGACTCCACATCCCTGGCGGCGCCCTCATACTTTAGAATTATGCTCTGATCAGTGTGGGGTTTTCCAAAGCACCAGTCGTAATTGCGGCGCATACTATAACGCACCGCAATAAGCCGTGTGAAAACATAACCTAAGGTTGGTTTTCTTGTTTTTTTTAATAAGGCACCTGCAGCTTACAATTCATTTTTTTCTAAGAACCAAAACAACCCTGGGGGGGGGTGGGGGGGGGGGGGGGGGGGGTGAAGTACGAGGTGGGGCCCCTTTAAAACAGAGTCCCTCCCAGCCACATTCCCACAGAGCACGGCAGAATGAACACGGCTCTAGCAGTCAGCAAATTTGGCTTAAGTCCAAGAAAAGCTATATAAAGAATTGTTCTAGTTAATAAAAACCCAGGCAACTCCCTGCGATTATTACATGGCTCGGATCACAGTGTGATGTTACGGGCCTATGATCTTCCTCAAGGCGACAGATTCAGCGACACGGAGAGTGCCACATACGTTACCTTTGTGTAGCTGAGCCCAAAATACAGGAAAAGAAAAAAAAAATCACACATAACCGGTCCTCGGTGTCACATGGGAATGCATTGTGGAGAAACAAGGGGTAAAAATACAAAGTAAAACACTGAATCACACCCCTAGTACAATACAATTTTATCTTACTGACATTTCAACCATATTATTATCAGAAGTATTTTATTTCTCTCATTACTGCAAAATGTCATTTATCAGATGTCTCAATTCTTTGTTCCAAAAGTGGGAATACCAACTAAAAAGTGAATCTGAATTTATAAAAAATATTAAGTAAACTGGTAGATACACCGTAGCTGAACACACTTTGGTCTGCCTTGAGGCAAAAAAAAAAAAGAAAAAAAAAATGGGGGGGGGGGGGGAGAGGAGGAAGAAGAATTAGTTTATCCATGCAGGACAAGCTCCAGTCGTTTTAAAGGTGGGGACAATGGAGCCAGACTGAAGTGGCCCATTCCGCTGAAGCTGCCCTTCTATGTTTTTTGTCTTGCCCTTCATTTCCAAGGATCAATGAAGGAGGGAGCAAAGGTTAGAAACCAGGTTTTGGTTGTAGTTTATTTATAGACAATATATGATAACAAGATTCAGTATATAGATCCCAGAATGACCCGCAAGTCTAGTCAAGCGTTGTAACTGCTAATGATGTGTACACAGGGTATACCAGTATATATAGGACAAAGAAAAAATGACACAGTGGGAGATCAAGATCAAGATAAATATAGATACATTTTCTCAATCTCAAGCACCGCACTGGGAGAATGTTTTATTTCCCGATTACTGTTTAAAACAAAAACATACATATTATACACAACACACACACACTTCAATAGTAAGAACACCCAGGGTGGAATAAAAATCATGTTATTTTTTAAAAAAAAAAAAAAATCCAACAAATAAAAGGATTTTTTTTATTAAATCGGATTTATTTTTATTTAAAATCAGGATTTTCTGTCAATAAACTTCTGTTTTTGAGGAAAATATTTTACCATCCACGAGGGTTCTTCCCATCATGAGGAAAAAGCCGAGTTGATTACACTCAGTAGAATAAAGAAGTCTATAGTGTAACAATCACAATGCCCTGCTCTTTTCCAGAGGTTCAGCTAGGATTAGTGGGCAGTTTTCTCTCGCTATATTATCACAGACGGCTCGCTTTACATACACATTTCTCAAAACTGAATTTGGCGTCCGCAGAGGTCCCGCCTCTTCTTCGACAGCAAAAATGTTTACAACATTGAACAGAGTTTGATAAAAAGACCTTAAACCTAATGGTTTCTAACAAAACCTAATGAATACAGAAACAACCCCTTCAGTGCCAAGTCCAATAAGTTAGTGAGCAATAGTTTCTAGATTGTTTGGATTGGGTAAATATATCTGCACAACACAAGAAGAATAGGTAATCTAAGAGTAGGAGGAAATTAGGTGAAGGGCAAGCGAGACAAGTAAAATGAAATTGAAACATTGAAGCACAAATACTGCAGCAAAGCCACAGACAGACATGTGTGGAAGCTTTTTGTGTGAATCGATACTGAGGTGTATTAACATTCTATTCCTTAAAATGGTCAGGCAGGCTTAGTAAAAGAGACCCATTTTTATGTTAATATTTTTAATGAAATCTCCTTCGCCGATCGTAATGCAGGCATGCGTGCGAAAATGCAAACTATGGTCAACAAAGAAAGCAAGGCCTGTTGCGCTAATAGGTGTATACCGACATGAGAATTGCGGTGATGACGAAGAACAAAGAAAGCACATCTGAACTAGGCCAGGATCCATCATGTTGTTAAAACATTTTTATTTTAATACCTATTTTCTAAAGACTGAACTGGTCATGTGTTAGAAAGAATTATATTTCTTATTATGTGAAGCTTGGCCATGATTATCTGGGTCATTTGTACTGTATAAGATTTGAAGAAAAAACAAATAATGCCTTTTTGGGGCAGTGATGTGTTTGTATAGTACAAGTAAGCAGATATTGATATAAACAATAAATTAACCGCATTTGACTTGTTTTTGTTTAGGGGAATGCACATGGATTCTGGGTAACGGTATCCACCACCAAGATCACCCGATCATCCAGTTGTCAATCAGTTATCTTAGTTGATCCATCCAGAATATTGCTTCATTATCACAGCAATCATCATTTCAGACACCCACAGCCACATATCACCATCACCCAAAAGGAATGAAAAAACCTTTACCCTCCCATTGGGTAACTCACCAAGATATAGGTATTGTGTAATTAAGGAAGCTAGGCATATGTAGAAAAAGATTTGAATTGATGTAAAAAATTGCCAGTTGTTAATTATGCATGTCGAACTCTTCTTTCCGTCTGACTGAGGAAGGGGCCACATATCATTAATTCATGGTTCATTCACTAGACCAGGATTACAGTCCACCCAGGCAGAGCTGTTGTATATGCAGTGAAACAGCTGGATCAAGTGTATGACAGAGAAATTGGATCAATGTTTTCAACAGCTGCTGGAGGGTAAAATTTGTATAACCAAAGTATTGATTGGATTGTGAATTAAGAGTGTCCACAAGTGTATCCTATAGTATGTGTGTGTAAATACAACGAATAATTGTAAAGAGTCTTTTCCTGTGGCACAAACGAACAGAGATGACGTTCCAGGAAAATGCACACTACAGGCAAGGAAACGTACAAGAAGTGGCAGTAAAAAGGCTATAACGACGATTGTGGAACAAAAATTCAAATGACTAGTACGGGCAGTTTTGGTCATCTTACAATGCAGCAAACCGTATCCAAGATGAGAAGAGAATTGAGAGAGATCAGGAGGGAATACAAAGCGTTGCTAATAACAAATGGTTGCAGTGCTCATTTGCTGCACCTCTTGTAGCATAGTGTGTCAGAAATAAAGCTAATGTTGTTTAAATTACTAAATACTTCCTGTTAATAATCATTTGTGCAGCAGCAGCTCTAGGAAAAGGATGGTGTGGATACCAATCTAACGCTCGCCGTTACAAGTGTTGGATGGAACTACTCTGTTGTGGCCTGAATTGAGCAGTATAACAAAATAACTGGCCAAGTTCTGATGACACTTAAGTGAAGAAAATCGAGATAAAAAAGATAGGCACTGTCACAGCACAATCCTAACATTGGGCTTTAATATAGAAATAGTGAACATATTCTGAGACCTCCTGAACCCATCTCTCAAGCTGTAAACAAAATACAGAAAAATAGCTGTTTTATTGCGGATGCTGTTGAAAATATGGAATAGAACTATATTTGAACACGTTATAAAACAGAACTACACATGGTACAGAAGTTAAATTACAAGCATTAAACAAACGGGTAAATGTGGTGTACAGAGCCAGCAACTCCATGTCTCATTTTATTTGGCAAATATTGGTCAATATCCAATAAACAGGTGTCAAAACCAAATTGGCTGAAGGGAAGAGGAGTTAGCTATGACATGGGTTTAAGCCAACAATCATCCACTTTATTCCAACAATAAGTAAGACATCAGAGCCTAAGGGGGAACCATTCAAGAAAATAGTATATTTGTCTGAAGATATTTTAAGAAGGTCACACCTAGTTAAACATTGGAAGTCACGTTAAGCGCTAGGATAAAAGTAGAGCTGTTTCAAGTAGATGATTTTCACATTTAACAGCGATAGCTTCTTGCTGCAGGCGTTGAAGAATATTGCTCTTCCTTTTGGACTCATTCATTTCTAAAATTGAGTTACACAATCGGTTGGGACCCAATAAAGCAGAAAGCTTGTTTTTTTCTGTTTGCCAGATTATGTAATAGATAACAAAGAAGAATATGATGATGAAGATGAATGACAAGTGAGCTACAGAAGGACAGCAGTACAGTAAGTATTTAGATTTTTTCATGTTGTCGGGCTGGGGCTGACAGTCCTAGAGTTTCTAAAAAAAATAGTAGTAATTTTGTTTATCCAAATTATTAACAGAACATGGATGTTAGTTTAAGCAATATAACATATGCTGTAATGTTGTTAATGTTTCATTTGAATAAATCTGAATTAATTGATATTAATGTCAGGATTTATTGTTTCTCCGCTTCCTAATACAACAGAACAGTGGTTTCCCAATTGAAGGATTAACCCATTAAAACTGGGTAGAAAAAAGTAATATAAGAACAAAGGGATTCTAAAAAACATCAACTACTTGCATGATAGAAATAGCAAGAATTAGTTTAGGTAGAAGCTTTGGTATTTTAAAGTCTACTGATTTAAGAACTATGCCTTACTGATCTAGTGAGTATAAATCAAATCCACCCTGATTACACCCTCACATTTCGTTTAACAAAATTGGTATAGTTACGATTTCAAGTGAGTAACACAGAGGACAAGACAAATAGATACAAAATGTAAAGTAGGTCACTCAAGTGTAGGCAGCTTGATATAACATGGGGAATGTTTTTTTCCTCAAAAGTATACGTCACGATGAGCAGCCATCAAATGTCCTAAACCACCGCTGCAACAAAAGCGAGTACACTCCCAGGGCTGTGGAGTCGGCAAGCCAAGGCCCCAACTCAGACTCCTCAATTTCCCGAACCTCCGACTCCCTCATACCGTGGCTGCATGTTAGAGTTGAAAACGTTACTGAAGTAAAAATGTGTAACAACCGTGCTGTTTATCACCTTAATGTATACAATAATCCAGCATTGAATTGAAGTAACAACACTTTACAATCAAAAGGGTAACAAAGTTGTATGAGATTTTGAACCTTGTGGGGATAGTTGAAGAAAAGAGCAGTAGTTTGTATCCAAGTCCCAGTCTGCACCAACATTGGTAAATGATGTACAAGAGACCTGTGATCAGATTTTTTGGTCAGAGATGTGCTTTAACTTATCCATGGCGCAGAAGGATTCAGGCATGAGCTGAAACCTATAGGCGGACTTCCCAGAATACTATCAAAATAATACAAATTAACATTTTGATTATTGGAGCAAAACAGTAACAATGCAGGTTCCAGTAGAGAGAATCTGTCAGAAACTAAGCAGGATGTCTAAATAGCTTGCAATTCACATTTATGTATAAGATCGGTAAGGATACTGTATAATAAAATTACAGTATCCTCGGATGTACAAAAGCTGTTAGTGGATTGGTGAGATATGGAGCCTGAAATCACAAGTTCAAAAACATAGTTACCCTTTTGCTTGTCAGGTGTAAAACATTATTGGGTATATGAGACTATAGAACACACAAAAACAATGTAAAACTGGTACAACACAGCAGGAACATTTGTGGATATCTCGTGAATTTGTTCTGGAGAAATAGGAATTGCCTCCATCAGAATCCATCAAACATTGAACCTCACATCAGATCTAAATTATTCCAGTGCTAGAAGAAAGTGCCTCTCAACAACATGACTTGGATTAGGGTAACGCGGTGGACACACAGGGGCAACAGTCTCAAACAATGTCAGGGTATGAAAGGAATTGCCTCAGGCACAGTCAGTTTTAGTGTATAATGGTTGAACTCACCAATCATCTTTGACAGCAGGTAAAAAATTTGCTTGAAATCTGTTTGCCCTGGTAGCGGAATCTTTTCCCCTGTGTGCAGCGCTTTGCCTTGCTTCCATGTCATCAATTTCACGCGTCATTTATAGGCTGGAAGATTTGGATGCATTAAGCACGGCCGGGACCCAATTCCCACTTTTGCTCTTTGGGCACTAAGTAACTGGAGCCAACTTATTAAATACTGTTGGAGACGGTCCATTTTAAGACGACTCTGGTGACTGGCTGAAAAACAGGCAACCGACTCCACAGCCCTGTTATACCCCCTAAGGTCAGTGTTCTTAACTCCCAGTCCTCAGGACCCTACCAACAGAGTCAAGTTTTCAGGCATTCCTCAGTATTGCAGCATGTGATATATTTATTGTCAGAGCATTCTGTGAGAAAAAACAGAGATCCTGAAAACATGACCTGTTGGTGGGTCTTGAGGACTGGAGTTAAGAAACACTGCCCTAAGTGAAATGGACAAACTGTGCCGAATTTGCCATTTTAACTCCATGGTGTCATGTGACTCAGTGTTACAAGGTCTCGGGTGATAATGGAGAGTGTTAAATTTGGTATTAATCACCCTCATACTGGTCACTGAATGTTCAACATGGCACAAAACTGTCTGAGGATCTGAAAAAAAATTAAAAAAATTAAATTTGTTGCTCTACATAAAGATGGCCGAGACAATAGATAATATTGCCGGACGACCCTGACACTGAGCTGCAGCGTGGTGGCCCAGACCATAACATAGGATTAACAAGACAGGGTTCGCACTCAAACAGGCCTCGACCATGGTCAAGTCATCAACTAACCCCACATAGACTTCACTAAAAATGCCGAAGCTGTAGTCTACACAGCTCAGATTTCAAATTCAAAAAAGGTCAAAAAGAAAAAAAACACACCAACCTTTGAACATGTACATTCTTCAGCCTGGGATGGCCGAATCCGCAAACCACGGCAGACCGCCAGCCAACTCCCCGTTACCACATAGGTATCCTCCCTCCCCCTGCTCCCACATTAAAAAAAAAAATTGATAAAATACTGGTTGGATTATCTAATCAAAATCCAACTGGTATTTTATGCATTGTGGCCGTACACTTATGCTATGTTCACACGGCTTAAAATTACGCACCGGAGTGCGCAAATTAACGGCTGTGAATACGGTCCCAGTCATTACGGTAGTACCACAGTTCCAAAGAGAACAATTGATTACGTCTCTTCTTCGGTCCTGCTCGTCTGAACCCACCGCAGGGTGGAGAAAAGGGACATGTGAAATTACTATCGGCGTCAACCGGCCGCCGGTGAATTGCAAGTCTATGTGCTGGCTGAGGTGTGCCGGCCCCCATTCGCCCATGCCACACGGCGAAATCACCTCACCTGCATTTAAGGGCCGTGTGAATGCTATCCTTGAGAGTGGCGCAAATTTTCAGAAGAGGATTCAAAACAGATTCAGCTCTGATACTTTCAGCGGCCAAATGAGCCATGTCAAATATCCGAAGTCTTAAAGTTTGATAAATGTGGCGCATTAGAAGGGTATGTTCACGCGGCGTCTTTGTGGAGTATATTGCAGCGTGTAATTGTGCTACAATACGCCCAAATGAAAATACTGCCAGCCAAATACTGTACACTCACGATCACTCATTGACCAGCAAGTATTACCTTGCCAACTTCCCGCGATGGTGAAAGTGATTGTCGGTTGAATGTGCTGCAAAAGTTCCCGCTGGCCGGCGCGTCATCTAAAGCAGCAGGTGTATAGCGGCGTACGTGCCGAAATACATCTGGACATAGCCTAAGACTGTCTGATCTCAGTGTTGATAAATCTATCACAGGTTAGAGCTGTCCAGTCGAACTTTACACCTTTCATAGTTGGCTTACTTCATGCCACTAACTGCGCATTTTTTTGGGTGCATGGTGTTGCACATTAAGCTCTGCTCCCATTCCACAAAACCACTCCCTTGTTGTCCAACAATGTGCAGAAGTGTCTAGAAACTGTCTAAAGCACATAAAAAAAAATGTGGTGTAAAGCAAGTATGCCAGTATTTTTGGCACAACCTGTCAGAATCTGTTTGCAGACATAAAGGTGTTTTTCCATGAATTGAAAATTGATGTGGAAGCTTGCAAATGACATTTTCACCAGTTCATTATTATTAAAAGTTCTATCACATGTGTTTTGGTGTTTTGAGCTTCTCTCTTTTAGTGATCCTATGTTTACAGCTCGTACTCCAGGTTATGGACGCACCAGGGCTGAGAGCTCCTGCAAGTCCTTCCACAATGCTCAGTCATCACTTCTTCCTTTCAGGCGAGCCTACTGGAGTGTTTCGAAGACCCCGTGTGCTTTCCATTCTACTGTCGCCGTCCTCTGTACTTCCATAGTAATTAGTCAAACCAGTGCATAATAAAAAAAGAAACCCTCAATGAGGTTTCTAGGTAGCTATTGATGAAAGAGAAAAATACAAACAGGTTAATGGTTCTGCAGGGAGTTTGAACCTAGGACCCTTTGCCTGAGGCAAAAACTTACCTCTCAGCTACGTCACAATGCTTTACATAAACAGACCTTTTGACTACAGAGAGGAAGAGGCCCTGCTGATGGGTCAACCTGCATGGGTACAACATATATGCAATTCAAACAAATCACTACACCCAGGTTCCCTTCTGAGCACACATAGCTAGGGGGATACAGATGTAGAAATTAGATTCGTGGCTAAACCCCTTTAATTGATAAAAGTGGCCGGTTTGTGCCTTTTATTAATATATATAATAAGAATATATATAAGTGATATAGAAAATATATAAATATAATAGGTGATATAGTAAATACACATTACACACACACACACTCACACATACAAACACACATCACACTACAGGGTGTGCACTCACATACACAACAAACATACACACATCCTCTCTATCTACATATACGCCCAACAATAACGCATGCATGAACTTAGCCTTAAGCTCTGTTCACACCATTACTAATTTGTGTTCTATTGTTTTTTAAAGTAACAAAGTCACCGTCACCGCTAAGAAAAAAATATATATTAAGAAAATCCAGCCTACGGCAGATTTCTTTCACAAATGCTGCCACACCCATACAGAGGATGTGTGCGGTATTGCAGTTCACTGGGAGCTGCAGTATGAGAACAAAACCATGGACAGGTGCAGTTCGGTAAAGAAGCCCGCCACGTTTGTTTTTTTAATCCCAAACAACCCCTCTAGGGAAGGCCGAGTTCACAAGACTGCTTTATTTGAAGAACGGAATTGCGAGCCGGATGCGCTATCAATGTCCAGGCTGTGAATAAGGGGCGGGTGTCGCGGCCCGCCGGCCCCATAATTCATATCCACGGTTGTATTGCGCCTTAATAAAATGTGCAGGGAGGACTAGCTCGACCGTAGCCCCAGCGAATCCGAGCGATCGAAGGACCACCTTTTCTCTATGAGAACGAGTGGATTACCGTAATTTACTGCGACGGATTGGCAGCCGTACTGCAGCGCAAATCCGGCGCGCAGTACGGCGCCAATTCCGCGCTGAAATAAGGCCGTGTGAACATGTGCCTAGATGAGTATGGTTTCACATGGGCTGTTTAGACTCCGTGTGAACATACGATTTTTAGAATACGGGATTGGATCCATTCTTCGGACGCCTAAATTGGAGCCCAAACAACGATCTAATAATGAGAAGGTGCGATTTACATTGCTGTTTACTATGAACACGCAACGGGTGATTCACAAGCGTGATCTCTTATAGAGGGGTCTCATTGTGTATTTTTGGATCCTTTCTATATTTTGTATTGATTTCTGGATCTAACACGGATCCAAAAATGCTGTGTGAGAACGGCCCCTAATGCTAGGTCTACGCAGCATAAGACAAAAAACTTGTCAAAAACTAACAACCGCTCTGATCCTGAGTATTTTCTCAGTTTTTTGCCTAAAGCAGCTGGGTTTGTTACCAGTTTTTTGGGTGGTCTTTGTTTTGTTAAGGTCTTTGGTCAGTTATTAACATATGCAAAATTCTTATACCCTCTATAAATACCTGGGCAGTTTTTTTTTTTTTTTGTTTTTTTTTGCTTTGGAAAATTAAATTTAGTTTGTAAATTGGACCCTAGAGCCTACCGAAGCTTCTGGAATTATATCAGCCATCCTGGATGGAAGAGAAATATGAGGATTGATATATTAGACTAAAAGGTCGTCTGCAAAAGCAGCACACTTATCGTCTCTTCTCCCCAATATTGATAACCCCTGAGATATCGGGTTGCTCTGATTGTCGACATCAACTCACCATTAGCCAAAACTACAACAGGGACAGGTCAGCCCTGTCTCGTTTCCATTCTAGATCGGGCAGGGAAGCAGATACAAAGTGCCAATTTACCTTGAGCGGGCATAGGGCTGCATAAATAAGAGATCGCGAATATTGAGACCAGGGCAGTTTTTCAGCAGAAACCAAGTCCATCGTTTTACCAAAGTGACTCAATAGTAAATTTTTCTCGGCACTCGGATTTTACAACATCTTCCTAAAACCAATAGTGCCCGAAAACAAGGGGGAAAAAAAAAAAAAAACCCCACACCTGTGTAGATTAAAGGTCTTTTTTTGTATTAAAGTCTATGTGTACGTTTTTACCTTGATAGCGATTTTTTAGTGTTTTTACAAAATAGCTAAAACCATACCGAAAATCGCGACGGAAACCTCTGCTGTGTAGACATAGCCTTAAAAGTAACAAATAATAAAAGTACAACTCAAATCTGAGCCATGCATGTGACATCAACAGCGTTCCCTTGTACTAAACATGTGCCGCATCATATAGGGTTTTTTTTTTTTTGTTTTTTTTTTTTACTGACTGCCTTTGCATGGAAAACATTGGGCCTCATGTATGAAACAGTCTAGCAGGAAGACAGTGTCGCCCAATCAGCGCTCATAGCAACCAATCAGCGCTCAGCTTTCATTTTACCAGAGCAGTATAAGAATTCAAAATTGAGCTCCGATTGGTTGTTACGGTGCGGTCACACAGCGTATTGCAGCGCTTAATGAGCACCGATCTTCATTATGTCTGTTTAAGAATATGCGCTAGTTTTCAGCACGAGACACAACCGTCACCTTCTATTTCCTCTGGGTGCGACGGTCACTGTTTATGGGCATACGATACATGGCGTAGAAAGACCGAAGATAAAAAAAGTCACGCCTACTCTTGTACCACAACTATGAGAGTACTAGTACGCATTCTTTTTACAGGGTGTATTTGCACCAAAACACAGGCCGCAAATAGCGGCGTGGTTGAACCAAATACCCTTCAGAGAAACAAGATCGCAATTGTAAAGAGTAATGTTTCTATAACTATATTATATATATAAATATAAATATATATATATTATGAAAAATAGTAAAGTATAGTTAAATACTAAATAAATAAACATTATATGATGAAAACACCACACTATACACACCCCACCCCCCAGCACACTCCCCTCCCCTCCTCTCAACATATCCATCTATAAACACACCCAGCTTTTGTGTCTCAAAATATAGCCGTGTTTAGCCCCCGATTTACAATACCAGTTAATATTATCGGACCATGCCCTGGGACCAACACTTGGCATTTCCCTGGGGGAGGGGGTGTTGCCGTGTGTAGTTTGCCAATATAAAGTCCTTGAATCCTAGGAAATTATAAATAGCAGGCAACAAACGATTGTTCCCATTCAGCTGTTTTGTTCCTATGTTCCTCCCTACCTTTAGTGGAAACATTGGATTGGGGACCAGGTATACAGTCTATTGTTTTGTATGAAATATACTAGGAACTTGTGGGTGATGCCAACCAGGGGACCCATTACTCATAGAGCATTGAGTGAGGAGTGAAGACCCCAGCCGCCTAACAGGAGTATCCTTGCTCAACAACACCCGCAGAGGTCTTGTCTCCCCCACGCAACCCTGACAGCTGCAGTCCAGTCGACCTCCACTGTCCCTTGGCGGAAGACCGTGCCTCACCCAACCCCACTTCAGGGTCCTCTGGCTGAAGTATCCACTTCCCTCTCCACTGGTCCTCCTTACTCTTTAGCTGAATCCTGCCTTCCACTGTCCTTCTAATCCTCCTCACCCTTTACCTCTGTCATTAACCCCTTACCCGCCGGAGCCAGTATGTTGGCCTCGTCTGGACATGGCCCCTATTTTTAAAATCGTCATGTGTCACTGTTATGTGAGAATAACATTTTGACTCTTTAACCTAACCATTGTGATTCAGGAGACTAAGTTATCCGTCGTGACGACATGTGCTGATAGAGATATGTAAAAAATTTTGGTCCAAAAAATAGGGTTTTAAAATTGTGAAAAATATCAAATTAGGTGAAAAATGTAAAAATTTCCCAATTTTTCAAACTTAAAAAATTTCTGCATGTAAGACAGTAGTTTTCCATAAAAAATAGTTTATAACTGCATCTACCATTGCCCCATATGGTTGGCATCTTTTTTTTAAATGTCTTTTTTTTTTTACGACTTTAGGGGGCTTAAAATTTGTATAATTTTCAAATTTTCAAAAAAATTTTTGCAAATCATATTTTTAGGGACCACCTTTCTAACGTGACTTTGATTGCCCTTAGTTAGATACCCCCATAAATACCTATCTAAAAAATTTACCCCCCTTAAAGATTAAAAACTGAATTTGGAAGTTTATTAACCCATTGGGTGTTTACGGGTTAAAAAATGGATAAATTTTAAATTTTCCTTTTTTGCAGTTTTCAATTTTTAAAACAGAAAGAAACGGAATTGGCAGGGAAAAATCAAATTTAATATTAATTCCCAGATTCTGCCGTTTTCGGAATCCCATATGTGGCCTATGCATTATTTGGCTAAAACCACAAGCCCCAAAAATGGAGGAGCCCCTACTGGACTCGGGGCCTCATTTCTTTAAAATTTTTTTTAAAGGGCCATTTGGGTTTGCGGACCCCCAAAGGGTCTAAACTTAAAAAAAACTCCAAAAAATCCCCATATTGGAAACTACCCCCCTTAGGAATATATCCAGGGGTGTAGTGATATATCTCCCCCCAAGGCGTTTCACAAATTTTTTTGCGTTGTCTAAAAAAAAAAAATTTTTTTTTTTTTTCCCAATAATCTGAAATTTTAGCTGAAAATGTTTAATTTTTTTAAAGGAATTTTGGGAAAAAAAACCCCCCAAATTGTGTTCCCAATTTCTTCCAAGTTCGGCAATCCTTACAGTGGGTGTAAACTGCTGTTTGGGCGCATGGCAGGGGGTAAAGGGAGGGAGCGCTATTTGGCTTTTGGCGCACAAATTTTGGTGGGGGCCATGTCCCATTTAAAAAGCCCCCAAAGTACTAAACGGTGAAACCCTTTCCAAAAGTTGCCCCATTTTGGGATTCAACACCCCTCAGGGATCTATTGGGGGGTGTTTTGTGAAATTTTGGGCGCACAGGTTTCAAGTTTTTTTTTTACATTGGGCCATGGAAATGGGGGGGGAAACGCAGTTCCGCATTTTTTTTGGATTTTCATTTTTACATATTCCCATACGGGGATAAATGACGGGATAATTTTTCTATGGGGGTCGGTCCAATTACAATGATATAATTTTATATAGTTTTTTGTTTTATACTTTTACAAAAATAAAGGAGTTTTATAAAAAGTTGTGTTTTTTTTTGTCCCTATTCTGAGCCAAGCTTTCTTAATTTTTTGGGCATAGGAGTCTTGGGGGTTTGTTTTTTACGGAGGGTTTGGATTTTTTTTTGGGTACCATTTGGGGGGGCATGTGATGTTTTGATCATTTTTTATTAAAGGTTTTTGTGAGGATTTTTTAAAAAAATACAGCAATCCTGGTAGTGTTTTTTATTTTTTTTTTTTACAGCGGTAACGTGCGGTTAAAAGACAGCTAGTTTTCCCAGAGGTTGTCGTTTTACAGCGATACCAATTGTATATTTTTTTAATGTTTTCTGCTTTTACACAAAAAACACTTTTATTTGAAAAGGAAAAACGTTTTTGCATCACCGCAGCTGGACCATAACTTTTTTATTTTTCTGTTTTTGGAGCTGTATAGGGACTTTTTTTTTTTGCGAGATGATTGCGTTTTTTTGGTAACTTTTTTGAGGGGAGGGGAAACTTTAAAGATCGCTTTAAAACGTTTTTTGGAAGGCAGGGTGAAGAAAATCTGCAACCTGGCAGTGTTTTTTTTTTTTTTATTTTAATCGTTTTTACCATGCAGTATCCGTGCAAGTTAGTTTTATTGTGGTTGAGCTGATTACGGTATCCCAATTTAGTAGTTTTTTTTTTTTGAAAGCACTATTTTTTTTAAAAAAGTGTTTTTGTGTAAAACAATATTTTTGCATCGTATCTTTAATAGCCCAAAATTTTTTTAAATTTTTCCCGTTTTTAACAGAGCTGTGTAAGGGACTTTTTTTTGCGGATGAACTGACGTTTTAATTGGTAAAAACTTTGGCGTTTAAAATTTGTTTTTTATCGCTTTTTATTCCATTTTGTGCTAGGGTGTACAAAAATCGCAATTCTGTGGGGCTGTTTTTTTTTTTGTTTTTTTTCGGCGTTTACCGTAGGGGTTTAAATTAAAGTGACAGATTTTAAGGGGGGTCGCTACCACGCGGCGATACCAAAATATGGGTACTTTTTTTTTTTTGATCTTTTTTTTGGGGGGAATTGGCGTTTTAAAGGGGAAAAGGGGGGGTGTACGTGTCTTTATTTTATTTTTTGTGTTTTACTTTTTCCACTTTTTACATTTTCCCCCGGGGGGGAAATTTCATAACACCCCAGATCGTTATGCAATAGGAGATCGCATACGCTTATAGCGTATGCGGTTCATGGCAACTGTCTTCACTACTGGCCCCACTCGGGGGAGCAGGAGCTCATCGGCCCTGGGGGAGCGGCATGATGCCAGCGGTAAATTTTCCGCCCGGTTTCCCTGCCGCGATTTGCGAATCCCCCTGTGAGCGGAAGATCGCCTTGCATAACCTACGGCAATTTGTGGAAACCCTACCGACATTGCCGAGGTAGGCAAATGTCGGTAAAGGGGTTAACCCCTTACATCCCCTGGTCCCCTCTGCTTTAAGGATTTTGGGTTTGTTGAAATTTGTCGGTGAGAATGTGCGCATGGATGTATTGGGGTGGAAATTTGGGTTATGGAAGTACTTATTATTGTAACGGTATAGACACATGTATTGAAGTTAGCTTGCTTTATATCACTATGTCGTGCTAGTTAAAGGGGATTTATCGCTTCTCATTCGTCGTTTCATTCCCCCTTTTCAGTTTCTCAGCTCCCCAAATCCAGGGGTTTCGGCAGCGGGGTGTGACCGTGTCTATCTGGTCTTCAACAGAGCTTCTGATGGGCTTTGGCCATTTGGGTAGTCACTAGGTACCACTCCAGAGCCGTTCCCGAACCAGTGGCGGCTGACCGAGGTGTCAGACACCGGTGCAAAGAACAGAGGAAAAAGCAGAGGCGTAGTCAGGCAATCCGAGGTCAGGGCAGGCATCACCGGTTACAACAATGTAGCCGAGGGGCAACAAACAAGTAGCAAACCCCCAGTCAGTAAAGGGATAGTCAGGAACATACCTTAGCAGCCCACAAGGACTCTAAGGCTCTGTCTTTCATGCACGAAAAACATCCGTATTTTTCAGGTTTTTTCGTTTTCTAAAAATGCGGGAAAACTACTGTAATCATCTCCATAGACTTATTGTAAAACCCCCTGCTGTCTACACTGAGCTTTTCTGCTCGTTTTTTTTTTACTGGTCG
Organism: Phyllomedusa bahiana; assembly: GCA_025379985.1. NCBI lineage: Eukaryota > Metazoa > Chordata > Amphibia > Anura > Hylidae > Phyllomedusa > Phyllomedusa bahiana. The sequence continues at coordinate 39,390 of JAODAL010022967.1, read as the reverse complement.
TATTTTGCAACATGCTACTAAAAAACTCCAGAGCCGGGCAGAAAATTTACTACAGGAGTCTATGGAAAGCGCCGGACGTCTTTTGGTGCGTTTTCTGCCGCGATTTTTCAATGAATACCCTCCCAGGAGACCCAAGTCCCACCTATAGTGGGTGGTAAAAAAGGGTTTTATATCTGATCAAATCTGCAACAAGTTTTCTGATGATTCCTTTTTTGTACCTTTTGTAATAAAATGATTATGCTTTGGTGGGCTAACTATTTTTTGCACAATTCATATTTTTTTCGCTAAAAATAAGGTTTTTTACAGATTTTGATGCTAAAAAACCTTTTCTTTAAATTTTTTTGGCGCCAATAAAGTTCTCGGGTTCTGACACCAGAAATACTTTTTTTACAGATTTTTTGGGGCTAATAATGTTATCCTCGCTTCTGACGGCAAAAATATACGTTTTTTTAACGGGTTTTGCCGCAAGAATCTGTTTTTTTTACGTTTTTTGGCACTAAAATAAATTTTTTTTTTTTTACAGATTCTGGCGCTAAGAACGTTATCTTGCCTCTGACGCCAAAAATACGTTTCTTTTTACGGATTTTGGCGCCAGAATCCGTTTTTTTCCCAGATTTGGGCGCTAAGATCAATATCTTTAAAAATTTTGGCGCAAATAAAGTGATCTCGTTTCTGACAACAAAATATTGTTTTTAAAACGGAATTTGGGCGCAATAATGGGTTTTTGGGGATTTTGGCAAAAAACCTTTTCTTTACAGATTTTGACGCGAATACAGTTATTTTTTGCTGTATCAAAGAAAATTTGGGGGGTTTGGGGGATTTTAGTGCAAGAATTGGTCAAAATTTAATAAAGCATACACGCAGCAGCACTCACAAAGGACAATGTCTCACAAGGGACGTGATCTAAAGAAATGACTACTTAACATGTTAACCCACCTGTAGGGGCAGTTAAATCCAAGGGGTTTAATTTGGCATACTTTAAAAAAGCAAGCAAAGACGCTCCAAAAAAACGAACGTTTTTTCACTGCTTTTGACAGGCAGGGGGACAAAAACTCGGTTTCATGAACTTTTTTTTGTAATACGTTTTCGGGTCTTTTTTTGTCCACTGCAGTGTAACATAGCCTAAGAACGAAAAGGGGTTCCTCACTAAAGGGATTGTTTTTTTTACGTTAAAAGGGGTTTTATCGCTTCATCATTTTTCGTTTTTTCATTGTACTTTCAGTTTCCAGCTCCTCAATCCGGGATTTTTTCCCCCCCAGCTGGGGGTTTTCTTAACTGAAGGGGGAGACATCACCCCCCCTGCACTGTTCATGCCGCTCCCCGAGTCTTTTGTGTTTGTTTGAGATCAGGGGGAAAGGGGATAGTACATCCCCTGCTAAACCCCCCCTCTCTGTCTGAGCCCACATGTCAGGAAGAGCGTTTTTTTAAAACATACCACACCCCTGCATTCAGTCTAGACAGTCTTCTAGAACTCAGGCACTGATCTCTTCTCTCCAACTGGAGTTTTTACAGTTGAACCCAGTCTTCTATGAACTTATCAGAGCAGCACAGATCTGTCTCCTTTCTGTGTTTCCACAGCACTTTAAAGGGCCCCCGGGCACAATTCTCTGTTTTCCCCCGATTGTAGAAGCAGCGCAGTGTTACTGTGGACTGGGGCTGGCAAGTGAAATGTTCCCACCCCCTTATTTTGAAGGGCAGGAATGTGCACTCCCGGAATACGACCGGGGGCCAGACAGAATGTAATAGTAGAGCCCACCAATGAAATGAAAGGAGGGGGGATCGGACCAGCACGGGGGAACAGTGTTTAAAAACAAAACGAAGAAAAGGGGAGCTGGGGAAAACAAAAAACTTTCAAATGACATCCAATTGCAAAGTTGCTTTTTTTACTGCCCCCTTTAGGCCCTCGTTAACACGGCTTATTTCAAAAACGTATTTACAACGTTTTTCCGTTTAAAAAACGTTCTGAAATCGTTGAAAATCATTTGCAAATAAGTGTCACTAGTGTGGCACTTTTTGAAACGATTTCCCGACGGATTCCCCATCCCCAAATCATTGAGGTGGTAATCCGTCCGGAAATAATTGCATGTAAAATTGTTTTTCCCCGGATTGCCGCCGTCAACCCGCGGGGGCAATCCGGAGGGAAATTTTGCGTTGTGTGAACGAGGGCCGAAAATTTTCTATTGAAACAATAAAAAATAGGTGTGACTTTTCGGACGGATTTGCGACGGATTGACGATCGTCAATCCGTCGGCAAATCCGTCTGAAATAAGCCGTGTGAATGAGGCCTTATTCTGACGACCATTTAATGTAAGGATACAATCCCGTTAAGCATGGTCATTTAATGTATTAATAAACTGGTTATATTTTAATCATTAACAAGTAGAGATAGTGATATCAGAGAAAAGGGGGAAAATTAGTAAATCACATTGGTGTTTATTGTTAGCTAACATCCTTGTACAATACTATATACTCCTATTACAACCATAATCTACCATAAACAAAAAAAACAAAAAAACACACACAACCTACATGTTGGAGCTTTTCCATTGCAAACATTTGCCGTTTATGGGGTATTTCCACGACAGCAAGTGCTGCTGAAAGGGGCAATTACTGTAACGTAAGCAATTTTCAAAACGCACCTTCAACTTGCTCCTTGGTTACCGACCACCACTCTATGCTGTGAACTATTCCCACTGCCGCATTGGAAACGCACTCGTACAGGCAAGCAATGCGCGGAGGTCATCACAGCGCCACATACATGTACTTCTCATGTTTTTGAGTAGCGGGGCGGGGGCTAAAAAATGTGAGACCACGCTGCATTACCGGCCACCGCTGAAAGCACACAGTGGGGGTCAGTAACCAAGAAGACGAGAGCAAGTTGAAGATGCAAAAAAGGCCTGTATTAGGTAAAGCAAATATTTTTTAATAACCTGCATTTTGAAAAAAATGCCTTACTTTACAGTAATTGGCCCTTTTAACAGACCTTGCTGTGATTGGAACACCCCGTTAAGCGTGATGTAAACATGGCCCTAAATAATTACCCCTTGATATCAAACATGAAAAGCAGCTGAATGTACAAGGGTCGCTCCTAAACGAACGCCTCCTCTCTTATGTTGGCCAACAACAACTGAAGAGGATGTTGGTGGTACGGGGCAATAGAGAAGACCTGCAAAACATTGCATGATGTGGGGACAACCTAAAAACTTGCAAAACAAAATTTTTATAGATAGGTAAGTGACTGTAAAAGATGGGAGCCTATGTACAAAGTGTATGGATGGAGAGGATTTACCGAAATCACAAGTTCAAACCATTGTTCCATTTTGCTTGTTAGTGAAAATAATTTATTGGTATGACTTTAGCCACAAAAAAAAAATGAAATATGCAAAAACACTACAAAAACATTTGCGGGAGTCCTTTAATTTTTCTGAGAAAAAAAGTATTTCTCCTCAGACCTGCATAATACCTCAATCTGACCCTTTTTTCCCCGGGTAGAGAACGGCCTCTCTACACTAACTTGGGTTGGGGGGAAGCGGTGGGCCACGGGGGAAACATCTCAAAAAAGTCGGGGGAAAAGGGAATTGCCCCCAGCCCATCAGTTTTGATAAAGGTTAACTCTTCTACTTCTTTGAAAACAGGTGAAAAAATTTTTCTGAAATCTTTTTTGGGGCCGGGAGCAGAATTCTTTTTCCCCCGGGGGGCGCTTTGCCGCTCCCCTTCATCATTACACTCCTCATGTGATGAGGCTAAAAGGGAGCAACCCCACTGGCCGACCCAATTCCTCTTGCTCTTTAAAAACCTTGAAAAATAACGACCAACTTATTATATTTTGGGAGTCGGCCCCTTTTATGACTACTCCGACTCCTGCAAAATAGGCACCGACTCCGACCCACAGCCCTGCTCCGTAGGCCATCAGAAATGCTTTGGAAGGCGCCATTAGAGTCTTAACCTTCCTGTCCGATCCTTACATTTTGCAGTGCGATAGATGGCAACAAAGGGGCAGCCTGACAAAATGGTGACCAACATGTAAGTGCAAGAATGCAAAGGAGTGACTGAACTCCTTGTGACAAAAATCGCAGGGACATTTATCATTTATGGAGACCAAAGAGTGGATGTAAGCACGATGGCGCGGTCTATTACGTGTTTCAACAATGGCGACAAGACACATTTTGGCCATGCACAGATGTGGTGCAGATTCCACCCAGTGTGGCATGCAAACCCCTGTCCATCATAACCAGAGGTGGGGGACATTTTTGAAAAATACGTTTTTTGCCGAGAGGCACAGCAAGTCGTCTTTTATGCTCTTTGTATCGGTCGTAGTTTACAAAGCATTCATTTTGGAGCGACCCTCCTAATAATGTCTGCACCAAATAGCCTACGAGCCTTAGCAACCAATCAGAGCGGAGCTTATAACCCAAACTGCACTGTGGTTGGTTGCTAGGGGCCATAAGGCGGGTTTTCCAGTTAGACAACTTTGATATACACGGGCCGATGGATTACATTCCTCAGTGCCAGAGCCGCATGAAGGACACGCCTAACACAAACGGTTACTTGAAGGAATTTGTTTCACGCTTCAGCCCCGGGTGGTAGCAGCTCGCCTCCGGGGACAGGCACGGCGATCGCCGGCTCCCTATCCCCTGTAATTACCACTTGTCTTAAATTACAGACTTCAGTTGTGTTTAACAAGGGGTACATGCAACAAAGGAGCAGACGTACGATGCGGAGCCATGATATCCGCGACCGTCTGTGGTTACCACAGCTCTATGTTTATTTAAAGGGCCAGCACTCCTTTTTGTCTCAAGGAAAATCAACTGTAAGGGTATGTTCGCATGGCGTAATTGTGGCATACATTTTGCCACGTATTTGCGCTTTATACGTGCCAAGATGCGCGCAGTAATTCTGGTAATCCATAGCTCTTATGGAGAACTATGGATTACGCCTCGCCTCCCCCCGCCCCCCCTCCTCACGCGTACTATACGATCATATTGTACGCGCGGGGAGATAAGCGACATGTCAATTATTCACACCGATTACGCGCCGCAAGTAATGCCTGTCTATGGGGCCGGCGGAGTGCTGGCCCCCCTCTCCCCTCCTGTGCTCCGGGAGTACGCACTGATCTGCGCGACTCCCAAAACACACGGCGTACTGCGGCACCTACTGTACGCACCGCAATTACGCCATGTGAACATACCCTACGGCCATGTCCCCACGGCAAGGATTTTCGGCCGGTTTGCAGTTTTTCAGACCGCCTGAAAAACAGGCGAAAATGAGGACAATGGTGCTCTATGGAAAACCCGTGCAGCAGTCCCCACTGCACGGTTTTACGGCGGTCCGGCGGCAAAACATTGAGCAAGCGCCATCTTCCATCCGGTTTTCGGACGGAATCTGTGCTTCTCAATGGGAGGGGGAGGGCTCTTCTCCGCTCATCGCGGAGAAAAGCCGTCCCCCCCGCGGCCGTGGGGACGAGCAAACCGGCCGGTATTTGTCCTATGCTGTGGGGACGCGCCCTAAAGGGTCCGGCTCCAGTAACCTCAGGCTACAACCATGGGAAGTTTATTACATTTCCCCTGCATAATACAAGGATGGGCCAGGGCTACCACACCAAAAGCAGTGTTTAGGCTCCGTCTACACTGCACTCGTCGCAAACCAAATCCTAAAAACCGTTTTCAACCCGAATATTTTGTCAGATTTTGTCTAAATCAGCTGGTTTATGACCAGTTTTTTGGGTCGTTTTTTTGTCGAGGTTTTAGGTGAGTTTTTTTGGGCTTTTTTTCAGGCAGTTTTCACTGTTTTTTTAAACAGGTGGGACATATATGCTTTAATTAAAAACTTGAACAGTTTTTCAGCAGAACCGCGCCAAAAACTGTGCCTTGGTTTACATAGACTTCAATAGTAAATTTTCTGCTGGACTGCAGATTTTACAACATGTTCCTAAAATCGTCGGCAGAAAAAAAAAAAAAAAAAAAAAAACAACATTACAGGTCGTTTTTTGTATTGGAGTCTATGTGAACTGTTTTCCGTCGGATTTTCAGCAGTTTCTAAATACTAAGGCCCCGTTCACCCGGCGGTTTTGGCCGCAGGTATCGCCGCGGTTCCCACGGCCAAAACCTCAAACCTCGTCGCAAACTCACATCTCCCGACACGGGTTTGCGGCGCGGGCGCTGGGCGTGGTTAGGGGCGCGACTTGTGCCGAGGGTTTGCCCCCATGCAAATTAATAGCAGGGGGCAAACCGCGCCGCGAGCCGCGGCCCAGCCGCGCTCCACCAGCAGCAGCACCGCGCGGCCGCTGCGCAGAGCACTCCGTCAAGAATTGACAGAGTTCTCCACACGCGCGGGTTTGGCCAAGCCCGCGGCGTGCGAATATTAACGCGATTTCCCATAGGAAACCATGTTAATAAACTAGGCACGATTTGGCCGCGGAAAGCGCGTCGGAACCCGCGGCCAAATCAGTCGTGTGAACAGGGCCTAAGGGTGCGTTCACACGTTCATGGTCCGCTTGAAAACCGGGCAAACGAATGAACATGTTCTAAGTTTTTTGTGACGCCGACTGTGTAAAAAGAAAAAACAACATTTGGCAGAAAATCCATGGAGTGTGAACTACGGATTTTCTATTTAAACCTATGTAAAAGGTTGGCAGTCGATTTACAGAACGTTTTCAAATCCGAAAAACGTCTGAAAATCCACATGAAAAGCCGGCCACATAGACGAGCCCTAAAACCAATGAAAATCCGACTGAAAACCTGTGCTGTGTAGACATAGCCTTAGAGTGGCCATACATCTTAGGCTAGGTTCACACTACGTTTCTAAAATACATTATAGGGAAACACTTCTTTCCCCCAAAATGTGTGCCTGAAAACACTTATATGCATATAGATTTTTTTTTTTTTTTTTAAATGTACAGCAAACGTATAGGTGTACATTAGCATAAAACGCATACAATTGAGGTATGCAAACCAGACATACCATTACGTTTGCATATGTCACTAACAGACTCAATGCAAAAAAAAGACCCCAAAAAACAGTATCATAACGTAAACTTTTTTTTTGCAGGACAGAATAGCATAGTACACTACATTTTTCTGAATCTGAAAAAAAAAAAAAAAATGTATAGACGCAAACAGAGTCAAACAGTCAAATGTCTGTTTCTTTGACATTACATTTGACCCATTATAGTGATGTCAAACTGTACATCCCAATACTGTATCAAAACATATATGTTTGACGCAAGCCATAAACGTAGTGTGAACCAGCCCCTAGCGCGACTCATTCAAAGTTTCTCCGTCTGACCTTTCATACATATTATGCACGCACCCCTCAGCAGAGCATGCATGTATTCTCAATAGAGCCATGGAAACAAGTTGCTCCCAGAGTCCTGTGGTGGCCACTGCTCTCCTGTGAGAACAGAGGATGAAGCACAGAAATCCACCATACTCAAGACACCACTATAAACAGGAGATGGTTGGCCAGTCTTGCTAATGACGACCGTTCGGTTGACATTTATCTGTCCACCATTACATTGACGTGCTCAAGAGCTTCACAGTATGGGGGCAGGTCTGCTCTTCCATTCAGGGCTGTGGAGTCGGAGTCGGTGCCTATTTTGCAGGAGTCGGAGTCATCATAAAAGGAACCAACTCCCAAAATATATAATAAGTTGGTCCAGTTAGTTCAATGCAGTGCCAAGCGCAAGAGGAATTGGGTCCGGCATTGCTACTGCTCCCATATCTTCAGCCTCATCACAAGTGTATTTGATGACATAGAGCAGGCAAAGCGCTGCCACAGGGGAAAAGATTCTGCTCCCATGGCAAACAAAGCAGGTGAAAAATTTTGCTGAAATCTAAGACGTAGAAGAGTTCAACCATTCATCAAAACTGACTGTGGCTGAGGCAATTCCTTTATACCCTGACATTGTTAGAGATGTTGCCCCTGTGGTCACCACTTTGCCCTAAACCCCAGTTAGTGTAGAGAGGCCGTTCTCTAGCCTGGAAATAATAAGATCAGATGTGAGGTCATGTATGCAGGATCTGATGGAGGCAATACTATTTCTCAGAACAAATTCAGAGACTCCACAAATGTTCCTGCAGTGTTTTGCATATTTACAATTTTTTTGTGTTCTAAAGTCATATCCAATAAATATAATTTTACACTGACAAGCAAAAGGGTAACAATGTTTTGAACTTGTGACTTTCAGGCCCCATATCTCACCCTCCACTACAGCTTTGTACAGGAGGCTACTGTAATTTTATATACAGTCATCTTACCTATCTTAAACATAAATTTGACTTGCAAGTATTTAGCATCTGCTAAGTTCTTTCCTGTAACTGCATTGTTACTGTTTTGCTCCTAAAACTCAAAATGTTAATTTTTATTATTTTGTTAGTATTTGGGAAATCCACCTTTTGGTTTTCAGCTCTGCCTGAATCCTTCTGGGCTCTGAATCAGATTCAAGCAGGTCTTGACCAAAATCTGATCCCAGGTCTCTCCTACACATTCCCAATGTTGGTGCAGACTGGATTTGGATACAAATACAGCTTTTTCTTTAACTCTGCCCACAAGTGTTCAAAAGATCAAAACATTGTTACCATTTTGCTTGTCAGTGTCTGTTCTACCTTAATAGCTTGATTATTGTATCATAAGGTGATAAACAGTCGGATGTTACCATTTTACTACAGTAAAGTTATCACTTAAACATGCGTCGTGTATGAGGGAGTCAGGATTTTGGGAAATTGAGGAGTCGGGCTTTGGCTTGCCGACTCCACAGCCCTGATAGGGACTAAGCAGATGCTAAACACTTGCAAGTCAAATTTATGTATAAGATAGGTAAGGTGACTGTATATAAAATTACAGGAGCCTCATGTACAAAGCTGTAGTGGATGGTGAGATATGGAGCCTGAAAGTCACAAGTTCAAACCATTGTTACCCTTTTGCTTGTCAGTGTAAAATATATTTATTGGATATGACTTTAGAACACAAAAAAAATTGTAAATATGCAAAACACTGCAGGAACATTTGTGGAGTCTCTGAATTTGTTCTGAGAAATAGTATTGCCTACACCAGATCCTGCATACATGACCTCACATCTGATCTCATGATTTCCAGGCTACAGAACGGCCTCTCTACACTAACTTGGGTGGGGGGCAAAGCGGTGAACAAAGGTGCAACATCTCTCACAATGTCAGGGTATAAAGGAATTGCCTCAGTCACAGTCAGGTCTGATGAATGGTTGAACTCTTCTACTTCTTTAAAAGCAGATGAAAAATTTTGCTAAAATCTGTTTGCCCTGGGAGCAGAATCTTTCCCCTGGGGCAGCGCTTTGCCTGCTCCATGTCATCAATTACACTCCTCATGTGATGAGGCTGGAGATATGGGAGCAGTAGCACTGGCCGCACCTAATTCCTCTTGCTCATTGCATCGAACTAACTGGACCAACTAATTATATATTTTGGGAGTCGGTCCATTTTATGACGACTCCGACTCCTGCAAAATAGGCTGCGACTCCGACTCCACAGCCCTGCTTGTAACCTGGGGACTGACTGTACTGGCAAAAAGCGAAGCCAACTAACAGACTGTGTAGATCACACCATCTAAACGTGCACCAGATTTATCACAGAGCAGAACCCACTGGCCCATTTTTACACTGTCTAGTCCAAGTTTACACAAAGTATTAGTTTTAATACATGCGCCTCATACAGTAAAACTTTTTTTTTTTCCCCAAAGAACTGGAACAACAAATCCTATGGTATACGCTATACAGTGAGATACATCAAAGGTATATTTCGGAGAATGTCCCAGCTTATGTAAAATGGATGACAAAAGCATGAGGTAAGAGGCCTTGAAGGATTAGGCTATGTTCACACGGCTGACGCCGGGTGTTTTGGAACCACGTGCTGATCAGCGCGTACTTCCAAAGCACGGGGGGCCCGGGCGCCGGCTAACAACTGACATGTCACACCTCTCCCCGTTCGTATGATACGATCGTATTGTACGCCCGGGGAGACGACGCGTAATTCATAGCTCTCTATGAGAGCTATGAATTACCGTAATTGCGGCACGCATTTCGCCACGTAGAAAGACGCGCCATTTTAAGCCGTGTGAACATATCCTTATACTCGCCACATTGTTTAACTTTTTAACGTGTAGGCAAAGATAAACAAAGACTATTGCCAAATACATTGCTGTTCCGATTTAGTTTCTTTTCACAGATAGAGAGGTTATCTCCTGCTTGTGTACACAAGCATTCCTAAGTTATCAACCACCACTTTGTGCTCATTGCTGCCCTGGCGAGTTAGTTGGGATCAGGACGTCACTCCTTGCTGTGTCTTACCAGCAGCACGGGAGCCTATTTATCTAGGTTAATGACAAATGTTACCCCTTAAGAGCGCTGTAGCCTTCTGTCCAGCTGTTTAAACCCTTCTATTAGTAGTATTCCTCTAAACACATTCAGCTGGGAATAGCAGAGCTGAAATACCAATCACTGCCCACAGCCTACACTGGAAGTGGGAGCCTGAAGCTGGCTGTGAAGAGCCAGCTCTGTGAAACAAATTAGGAATACCCATTTAAAGAGGTGTTCTCACCGTGCTTACTTCCAGGTTAAGAGATGTAAACAAACCGGCCACAAAGAACAAAGTGGTGATCGCACTAGCACAGGAATCTCCATTATCTTCTATGGGAGTCTCCAAAACTGGAGTGCAAAACTCACATAGAATGGACTAGGGAGTGGCACCCAAGTGAAGCCACCTCTCCTTTCTATGTCCATTTTGGAGATGGAATACCCCTTTAATCACTGCATTCATCAGGGAGTAATCTCTTCCCCCGCCCCAGTCAGTGGTGATTGACCGGCAGAGTATATACATGCTGATATATAGCTGCCTGTCAAACTTACAGGATGTGCAATAAATGACGAATTGGTAAGGGATCAATTTTGGGACCCCTTCACTTGCGGGAACAGGGTTGTTTGTTGTGCCGAAATAGAGACCTGCTCCACTGAAGTCTATGGGAGTTACAGGACGTGTAATAAACGATAGATAGGTGAGGGCCCAACTTTAGGGCCCGATTGTTGCAGCAATGGAGCTGTTTGTTAAAGGGGTTGTCTCACTACACCGATTCATCTTACCTCTGTCCTGTTTTCCCTTTTTTTCCTTTTTAAATTTCGGGGGTGTTTTTAGGGCTTCTACTGGGCTGCAGTAGAAGCCAGGTCGAAAAGCTATAGAAACCAGTGGGGCCCAGCCTATAGGCGAGAGCAAACAATCTGTAGCTTGTGACCTGAGGAACTGATCCAGCCCATCCCAAGGGGGGTATCTGGGGAATAGGTAGGACACTGTTAAGGGACATATATTGTAAAGTACTTTTTTTTGCAAGATCTTTAACATAAAAAGCGCGACCCCTGTATGAGAAAAAACCCCTTTTAAAACCCAGAGCGGGACTTGCCTTTGAAGTTTTAGGGGAGTAACCCTGAGCGCTTTCTAGTTTACAATAAAGCTTCCCGAAAAAGGGGCCATGGAAAGTCACAGCCCGGGTTTCCCTGGGCGGGAATGTCTTGGAAAAAATGTTTTTTCACCTGTGTAAAAAAAAGCAGAAGCTGACCCTTGGGTTGTTTCCCCCAAACCCCCGGGACCTAAAGACTTGAGCCATAAATAGCGGAGGCTGTAGCCCCCGGGGTGTGGGGGACTACCCCCAGCCACCGGACTAAACCCGCCCAGGAAATAAAGCTCAATGTTTTCCCCAAAAGGGCACAGCACAAACTTACAAAAAATTTAACTGCATTTTCCTTCATTTCCCAATTTTTGCAAATTTTCTTATCCCAACGCTTCCCCCATTTTTTTGCTGTCCCGGGGTTTGCACCCGGCATTAGAAAACCCTTGGAAGGGGGGGCAAACTTTAAAAACCTTACGGGCCCGGGCCCTTTACCGCGGGGTCTTGCTTTGGTTGTTTTGGATGTGACTAAGGGGAAAGTGACAAAAAACCTTCAAAATTTTTTCCCCCAAAAGCTGGGGCGGGGGGGGGGTTTTTAAACCGGGGGGGGTTTTCCCTTTTTAAAAAAGGGGGGGGCCAAAACCAAAAAATTTTTTTAAAAAAAAAAAAACCCCCCCCGGGGTTTTTCACCCCCCCACCCTGGGGTTACCTTCCAAAATTTGGGGGGGCCCGCGGGGAAAGGGGCCCTTGGCCCCCCCCCCCCCCGCCCCCCCCCAACCCAAAAAAGGGGGGTTTTTTTTACGGGGGGGGGGGAAAAAAACAAAAAGGGGGGCAAAATTTTACAAAGGGCGGGGAAAAAGGCGACAAAATATAGTTTTGGACAAGAGCGGGGGTGGGCATCAGGGGAAAGAGATTTCTCAAACACCAAAAAACCAAGGCCGCACCCAGTGGCCCACTAAAACCCACAGCCCGGGGGCCCCCAAAGCGGGCACTTTTTTAAAATCCCTTAAATGCTTTTTCTTTAAAATAGGGCAAAAAAGGGGCTTTTAGTCCCCAAAAAGTTTGATAAAATTTACGTTTTTTCCCCCCCCTTTTAACCAAACCTTGGGAGGGAGGCAGGGCCCTTAAAATGGGGGACACATGCAACCCTTCCCCCTGGCTGCTTGGGGCCCTTTTAAATTCCATAAAAAGGGGAAGCTCAGCCATTAACGTTTGACGGTTTTGGGGGCCCCAAAACAAAGGGGCATTGGGGTATTTTTTCAAGGGGGAAAATTTTTCGGGCGCTTTTCCCGCATATTTGCGCGCCAAAAATTACAGAAATTCCATGTTCTCAAAAACAAGGGTTTTACGCCCCCTTTCCCCCCGCTCGTAACAAAAAAATTCTATTAAAATGGGGGGGAATAATTGTACAGGGAAATTTACTTAAGCGAATACCCCCAAAGGGTTAAAAGCATGTCAAGGGGGCCGGGGGGGCTCCCGGCACGTACGCGCGTACAAAGCGGGACCCCCCAAAGCACCCGGGCTTAATTGCGGCCGTATTTGTACCCCCCAAATTACCCGGGTGTAACATAAGCTTAGGGTAGGGGCCAAAAAGGGGCATGTAAAATCCCAGTCATTCATTTTAAGAATCCTGAGGGAAAATTTTATCATTTTTTTAAAGGGGGTTTTTGGTGGAGGGTTTTCTGTCCTGGTTTGCAGATTAAACCCTTCCTCCTTTAAACCCATGCCCTAGCACCCCTTCCCCCTGAAAACCGCTTGGAAGTTTGGGTGCATTCCAAGTTTTTCGGAAAAACCTGGTTTGAAAATCCATGAAATTTTTGATCGGGGGCGGTTTTTTTTATGGCATCTAAAAAAGATGGTTGAAAAAGTGGGCTTTAAAATAAAGAACCGACTAAAAACCCCTTTCCCCCGTGTGGTTGTATTTTAAAAAGTGGGGGGAAAAACCCTTTATAAGGTTATTTTTGAGGGCGGTGGGTTTTAGACAAAAGAAATTTTGATCAAACTGCGCACTATAAGCCTTTATTTTGTGCATATATAAAGCATAGTAGTGAGGCATTTCAAGTACTGCCCTAGTCCAGCGTCTGTATGGTTTTAGTCCTGCTGGCTGGGAGCTGCTATGTTCAGTGTTTGAAAATTTACTTTTTTTTTTTGCAGTCACAAGAGTGTGCCCGAGCATTGATGCCAATTGCAGAAGACGGTGCAGGCTAAAGCTGGTTTTTGTATCATGACCGAAATATACACGAGGATTGCAAAAAATCCATTTTTACCCCCAACATTAAGATTATGAGTAACCTAAAAAAAAAAAACAAAACAGCCCAATGTATCAAGGGGGGAAAAAACAGCAAGATGTCTTTTCCCCAAATTGCAACCAATCAGAGCGGAGTTTGGGGCCCCCTTTCCCGGGGTTGGGCTATGCGCGGGTTTTAATTTTAAACCTATATTTTTTTCAAAAAAACACAAGGTTCCAAATCCATTCACCCCTTTTTGCTAAAGTATTATTTAAAGTTTTTAAAGGGGGGGTTTTCCCCAAGGAAGGAAAACCCCCCACATGGGGAGAACCCAAATTTGTTTTCTGTTGGGAAAAAACCCTTTCCCCCCGACCCAAATCGGGCTTTTCAAAATAAACTCCTGGAATCAGCGGCCCTTCTGGAAGAATCCGGTCACGTATAACCGTTATATTATTGGTCTAGAGATGTCTCCAGACCCTTCTCCAGAATCCTGGTCACTATAACTTGTTATATATTATTATGCTCCAGAAATTCATCCACAGTCTCACTGCTCTAACAGTAAAATAATCCCTTTCTATGTTTATGTAGAACCTTTCTTTCCTCTTGGCCGTTAGAGGTTGCCCTTTGTTCTAGATACAGTCCTGGGTATAAATAAATCTTGGGAGAGATCTCTATATGACCTTTGATGTATTTAAACATATTTATTAGTCCCCCAACGCGTCTTTTCTCTAAAACTTAATAAACCCTAATCTTGCCAATCTTTCTGTGTACTGTAAGTCCCACAGTCCTTTTATTATTTTTGTTGTGCTTTGTCCAGTTCAAGCTCTTACAATGTCTTTCTGCTGCACTGGTGCCAAAAATTGTCCACATATTTCCATTGTGGTTAACAGTGACTTGAGTGTATAACTCGGGAATAATGGTTCTCATCCATGTGCATCTATGCCTCTTTTAATACACCCCATGATGCTATTTTCCTTGGCAGCTGCTGCCTGACACTGGCTGCAACAATTAAAGGAGTTGTCTCATTACGAGCTTTCAGCCTGTCAGTGTCCCTGGTAAGGGCTTGTTCACACGACGTCTTTGTGATCCGTTTTACGTATCCGTAAAACGGATCCGTAAAACGGATCTAACAATTGTCAATGTGATTCACATTGCTTTCAATGGCAAAAGCCATCGCTGTGTCAATGGAGTGATCGCCGATGCGCTTTAGCGATCCGCTTTTTCGATCCGTTTTAAGAATTGACATGTCAATTCATCTATGCGTTTTACGCAAGAGAATTCCCCATAGGAATATGGAGTGCGCTTTGGGCATCTGAAAGCGGATCCAAACGCGCAGTATACAAATGGGTGCGTTTTGGATCCGCTTTCGATGCCAAAACGCATCCGTATAAAACGCATTGGATTTAAAATTAAAATATAAAAATTTGAAATATTATTGTTGGGTTATATTTAGTTTATAAAATGTAGATAAATATATATTTAATAAATGCTATATAATATATATAATTCAATATGGTAAATGTATAATAGTATATAAATGTGATTTTATATAAATGTAATATAACTATATAAATGTATATCAAATATATTATTTCGTTTATTAAATATTTTTTGGTTTATAAATATTTAGTTTATAAATGGATTGTTTTTATTCAAATTACATGGGGTGGGTATGAAAACTTGGTTGATTTAAAAAAAAAAAAAGGGGGGGGGGGTTCTAAAAATAAAGGTGTATGTAAGTTGATTGAACTAGGTAAAAAAAGGGGGTTTTTTCTTGGTAATTGATAGGTTATTTATATTTAAATTGCAGTTTGATAGGTTGATGTAAAAAAGATTGAAAAACCGGATCCAAAAAACGGATCCGTTAACAGCATGCAAACCGCATCAATGGGATTCCAAAAAAAGGTCAGCTGTTGCTTTTCTGGATCCGCTTTTTGGGATGCAGTTTGCATCCAGTTTTCGCAGTAGTTAAAAAACGGATCGTAAAACATCCCAAACCGGATCCAAAACGTCGTGGTGAACAAGCCATAAGATGAACTGAGGGGCGAGCTTCTTGCTCTGTCTGTTTGCTCCTCTCCCCCCTCCCATCAGCACACAGGCCAGTACGTATTCTATACAGGGGGGGGGGGGCGAGGGGGGGAGAGGGTGGTTTGCTCTCAGAGTTCACCTGTGTGTGTTGCTAGGTCTGTGCAGGGAGAGGGCTGATCTATGAGTGTGAAGTAGGTGTGCTAATAGAGCAGAGAGGATGCATGGGTTCCTATATCCCCTGTTAGTGACAAGTTCTTTCAATCTCAGCACAACAAGGGCAGTGTATATTACTCAGATGTCTACTAATATGGAGAAAACATAAAGTATCACATGCTGATCTGTATAGTATTAGTATAGTCACAGTCAAGACATATCATGATTATAGTATCAGACAGGGTTCCAAGCTGTCCACATCTATTGTGTAGAGAGCAGGAGGAAGCAGGGACAACAGGGTTAATCAGGCAGCTCGGGACCAGATGCAGAGTACTCCCTCTCTCCTCCACTCAGAAGCAATCTGTGAGGGAGGGGCACTTGCTCGGACCTGTCTTCAAAGGTGAGAGTCATTCAGACCTGACAGCCAGTAAGATAAGGATCAAAGGTCGGCTACTACTAGAGATTGAGACGCTGATGTAGAAATATACCAGGGCTAGCTCAAATCTGTGAGAAATTTGTAATGAACATATATTGCAAAGCTGCTTGTTTTTTAAAAGATCTTTCAATTACCACCAATCCATTGTAGCGGACAACCCCTTTAAGTTTATGTCACCAGGATTCTTCCAGTACTGTTACCAGTGTTTTTCCATTTTTTTGGAGACTATGGGCCTACTTTTTGAAAACTTTCTAATAGGAAGACTATGTTGCTCATAGCAACCAATCTAAGCTCAGCCTTCATTTCTCTCCAGCTATGAGCAACATAGTCTTCCTATAAGAGTTTTTATAAAGACAACCAATAGTCTTCCCACCAGACAAAGGCCGTGGTAACCAAATTGAGCTCAGCTCTCATTACTTCTAGTGCTCTGGAAGAAGGCCAGCCTGCAGGATATCCGGGAGGGCAACAGGACGTTACCTTCAGTAACACAAAACCACCCTTTTAATAAGCCCTATCAGGAGGGCTCCACGGCAGTGCCCTACCTAGCAGGGAGCCATGGCTGATCATGCTGGGTTTCTAAATGCATGAAGTGGATACTAAAACTACAGTAACACAGACTTAAAGGGAACCTGTCAGGTGGTTTAGGCTACCCCAGACAGCACACTGTGAGAAAGGGAGAGAAGCTCAATTTCCGAATAAAATAGTAAATCCTGACCGGATACAGAGAAAGCTTTCAATCACTGTATGTGGCAGGGAAAACAGGACTTCCACCATCTCTTAAGAAGTCTGCGTCAGACTTATGCTCAAAGGAATGTGTATCAAAAACAAACTTATTGTTTAACTTCACGTTTTTTATTTAAACACATTTTTAGAATTGGTTTTTTTTTTTTTTTTCCATACTGTGACATCATTTTCCTATTTTTTAATAATTCTAAGTCCTGCAGTTTTCACTTGGATGGTCCTAATATTAGTCTGACACTTCCTGTTCTGTCGAGAAAAATTCTCAGTTGTCTGCTCTCATCAGCACAAAGAGGGTCAAACTGAACGGAGACACAGGTGAATAGATAACACAGGATTCCACCAATCACAAGAGGCGATAGTCCACCAGTTCACCTTTCCCTCCCTGCACATGATTTCTTCCTGGTCACAGAGCATGACTAGAAAATCTCTATAGAATGTGGAATGGGAGTGAGTCCGGTTTAGTCTCTATGTGCATGAAGCTACTGTAAAAGCATCTCTCTGAACTGCTGTTAAAGCAGTACAAACAAGGCCTAGTGGCCAAAGTGAAAACTGCAAGACTTAAGAATTATGAAAAATCTTGAAAGTGATATGGGGGGGGGGGGGAGGGGGAGGAGCATAAAAAATATGTTTAACATAAAAACGGGACTTAAACAATTAGTAATTTTTGATGATATTCCCTAAACCCTCTAAAAGGTTCTCTTTAATAAGCAGAGAACAGAAGTATGTGTAAAGAAACAAGGGTTTATACCCAAAGGGAGAGAACAGAGATAGGGATTTCTATCCAATTTAGATAATACTCTATAAATACAAGAGGAAATACTCAAACACACTGGTTCCTCAACCTACAATATTAATTGGTTATGGGACGACTATTGTAAGTTGAAACCATAGCTCTAGGGAAAACTGGTGTGAATTTGTACCAACGCCCCAATAACAGCACAATGAGATGAACAAAAAATTTAAGCAGATATAATCCAGGAGATAGAGAGCATCATTCCATATAACAGAGAGAGCTGCAGGAAGCTGGAAATTGCTTTCTATGATGAGGACAGGAGCTTCTCTGGGGCATGGACTTTATATACAGTGTACCAGAAAAAAGAAAATCACGCCGAGGCGCCAAAGGGTCATCATCAAGGCGAAATGTCAGAGCAGTACCGGACATGTAGCACCGCATGCCTGATAGAGGAGGCGCTATTTTTAGTATGGATGCTCAAGCTGCAGGTTGTCCCTCCGTGAATGGAAACAACCCTATGATTGAGTGTCTTTAAAATCACTTCATGTTTATTTTCATGCACTTAAAACAATCTTTATGCGAGTATAGAGGTTTGCAGGTATGATACCCAAAGGGTTTAGAGAGGCGCTATAGCCCGCCCAATCCTGCATGCACCTCCATAATACAGAGGTTTTTTACAAGTTAAATGTTCATGATAATTGGTTGGATCTTCCATTAATCACATGAGCCGCAGATCAGCAGTGTCTGGGACATTGTATGGAGGGTCTGGATTCAAGATGCAATGTCCTAGGAAAGACCATTGTATCTTGAAGCTACTGTCACATGAGGGGGCGCTGTAGTTGCACTGTATTCTTGAAGCTGCAGTAGCCCCTCCTCAGTAACCATCACCTTTATAATGTACATTTAAATAGTATATAGAACAACAAATAGAACGAAGCATGAGAAATAAGTGCCCCCACGGAGCAACCAACAACCACGCACATCCAAAAACACCACGAGAGATCGGCGCGACCTTACCTGTGTACCCCGCTGTCCAGCCCCAGGATGCCACCATAGCCAGGAGCCATTTAAACATGACTCCCTCTATAGACCAGAACAGTTTACTGTCTATAGGTCTGAGAGGTTGCAGAGCTACTAAATATAATACATAGGACGAAATAGCCACCATGTTGTTGACCACCATGAAGGCGAACCGTAAAACCATGACGAAAATAAGCAATCCCATCTTCCTGATCATCTCCAGGGTGACGGCCATCTTGCCCACGCAGAGCCGAACCAGTGCCTAAAAAGAGATGGAGAAAGTAAGATTAGAAGATGTGAATATGCAGGAAGCTAGCAGCAGGGGACATTGCCACCCAGCTTTCCCAGAACCGGAGGACGCCTCAAGGTCTCCAGAACAGGATCGTAATGTCATGGTTCTTGTTCCCTGATGCGAGTCCAGCGTTGACATGCAAATCTCGATAAGAGTAACCTCGTGTCGAGCAGCCGGGTGCTCGCTGCCAAAACTTCCTCTCTGCTAATAGGGATGAGCTTGTACTATCGCAAAGCCCTGACATCCATCTCCCAACACTCCCCCTCCCTCCGGCTCGTGCAGACAACCCCGAGAAAAACTCACTGCGAGAGCAACACTGCCCAGATCCCCTGCCGACACCAACACAAGGTCACACTGACCCGTATGGCACAGACTCGCCACCATCCCCTGCCAGGCTCGCCCAAGGAGACTGCAGATCGTGCAGACCTCTATGTATTGTGTGTAATTAACGGGACCCATAATGCACCTGTGGATCTTGTAGAGTGTGAGCGAGGGGGTGGGGGAGAAATTAAGGGGAAAAAAAATAAAAATCATGTGACTGGTTAAATTCCCATTCATCCTATGCTTTACGAATTTTAACTGAACCATACAATAAAGAAGAAAAAAAAAAAAAAAACTTAAATTTGGAATTCTTAAAATTAAATTTGAATTTTTTTGTTCATAAAACAATACATTTTGGCATTTCACATTAAAACATATTTAACGGGGTTTTTGGCACGAAGTAACTTGGCGTGTGCAGCTTGAGAATTGAAAAACATTTTCACCCTTTATTAATTATTAAACAATTCTCGACTGTTTTGATCTTAGCTGCCTCCTAAAGTGATCCTTGTTTCCAGCTGCGTCTCCAGGGGACCGACCAGGGCTAAGAGCTCTCAGTCCTGGCCGCACAGTGCTCAGGCATCCCATCTCCTCTCCGGCCGCTCTGACGTTGTTCACACCCGGGCTGCTGTCCTTCTACTCCCGTCCTTCATTATTCACCTTAGTAATTCGTCCATCACACCGAGCCAATAAACCAAAGCAACCTCACATGAGGATTTGAGCCTTGATAACGTAGCAAACAATCACAGGTTTGTATCCTTCCTGGACTTGACCCTAGGACCCTTGTGCATGGAGGCCAAAACTTACCTCAGCTACTCACAATGCTTTACATAAACAGGATTTCTTTGACTATAAGAGGAAAGGCCTGGTGTTGTCTCCTGCTGAGTCACATGATACTCAATTATACCAAATCCACACAACGCCCCCTAATGAGCACACAGAGCGGAAGAGCTAATGAGCTGGATGCAGGAGGTATGAAATGAGATCGTGGCAAAACCCCTTTAAGAATAGTTCTAATTTTTTATTTCAGGAGATATTTTGTGCCTTATAAAATCACTCCAATGCTGATTTTTTTTTCTGTAGACCTTTTCCGCGGCGTTTATCTCATACTAAATTGGAGAGGGGCTATTTCCAAGTTAAGCCCCTCTCCCTATGGAAAGAGCCACAAGCACAGCCTTCTCCCATTGTAATGCATAGCATGAATACACTGCTGCTAGGGGGCTTCAGCAGAAGGACATACCCCCCACAGATAAGGAATTTAAAGAGGACTTGCAACATCTACTAATCTGTCGTTTAGTAAATCCTTGTGTTCCCTGTGAAACAACAATTCTGGGAGCCCTCTGTGTTGTTGTGTTCTCTGTTGAAACCTTGGAACTGTATTACTGAATCTGTCAGCTGGGCGTTACCATTCCAGTCTTCAAAGGGGAATGTAGTTACTTAGACAAACCAGGAACAGTCACAGGTTCTATTTAAAGGGGTTGTCTCACTACAAGGGGATCGTGCTTTTATGTTAAAGATCGTGGCAAAAACAAGCACTTGCAATATACAGTCATATGAAAAGTGTGGGCACACCCCTATTAATCTTAATCATTTTTATAAATTCTAACATATTTTGGGTGTTTGCAACAGCATTTCAATTTGATATATTCATACTGCTGGACACAGTAATATTTCCGGCTTGAAATGAGGTTTATTGTACTACACAAAATGTGCAATATAGTTATTAGAGTATATCAAATTGAAAATGGCTGTTGCAAATTCCCCAATATTTAGAACGAAAAATGATTTAGATATAATAGGGGTGCCCCAACTTTTTCATATGACTGTATGTCCATTCACAGTGTCCTACCCTATTCCTAGAAATCCCCTTTGTAAGGGGCTGCATCAGCTCCGTAGGTCGCATATAGCTACAGACATGTTCAGTCTCTCTGGTTGCTTAGCTACAGACTGGCTTCTACTGCAGCTAGTGGATGCCAGTAAACACGCCCCTGAATTCAAAATGAAACCAAGTAACAGGACAAATCAATGCAGTGAGACAACCCCTTTAAAAATGGGGTTGTAAAAGCCTTTAGGCTATGTTCACACGGCGTGTTGGGGTGCATACTGTACGCGCCGCAATACACCGGGTGTTTTGGAAGCACGTGCTGATCAGCGCATACTTCCAAAGCACGGGGGTGCCATGTAAGCACTGCGAACAATTGACATGTCCCTTCTCTCCCCGGGTGTATGATATGATCGTGTTGTTCGCGCGGGGAGACGGCGCGTAATTCATAGTTCTCTATGACAGCTATGAATTACAGCAATTGCGGCGCGCACTTTGCCGCGTATAAAGCGCAAATTTACGCGCAAAATGGCACTGAAAAACGCCGTTCCCCCGCCCCCCCCCATAACAAACCCCCACAACCACAAAACCGTACATAAACACACAACATAACAACACACAAAGCAAACCCCACCCAACCCCCCCACACAGCAACCCACCCAACAAAACCCCAACCACCAACCCACCCACCCACCCACCCACAACACCAATGCACCACCTACAACAACAGAAACACCACAAACACAACACCCACCCCCACTACCTCACACATAAAAAACAAAAAACGCCCGCCATAACCAAAAAAAAATCCCACTCACCACCTAACATAAACACAAACAAAACCCAAACCAAAAACACCACCACCCCCCCTAGCACAGTACCCCTACACTATTCCCTCCCACGCACCTACAGGCCCTCTTCCCGCGTCTTCTAGAGCTGGGACCAACTTTTCTCAGAGGACTGGAGGGGGTCCTGAGCAGGAGCTGGGACTACCCCTTTAAATGTGCAGAGGGCCTGTGTCCACAAAGCAATCAGCTTCGGGCAATTACACGAGTTCATAATGAGAACTGCTTCATGTCAATGAACGAGATATCGTCGCCACTAATGAAACTGAACGTGAATCCTCTCCCACGCCCGCCTGCAACTTTATCATCCTGCTCCTACCACTAATTGGCCACTGGGCATTGTTGATCATTTCACACAAAAAAAAAAAAACTCAGGAGCAATAAAACAGAACAAAGATCTGGAAAAAGGAGAAACGCAGGCAATTATTCCATACATATCCCAGCCCTTCTGAAAGGCTTCTTAAAGGAGCAGTCCAAGACGCACTGTATAATGCTAGTGCAGAGTCTGAGGGGACGGGGATCAGACAGTTGTCATGCACCACCCCCTATGCAGCACAGATAGCACCACCTCTGCCTGCACAACACCTGGGGACACACAGCGCTGTGCCTTCCCAACAAAATACTGCAAGACAGCATTGCTAAGGGCACCAAAATCTGCAGATACAGCGCTGATCACAGCGTCTCCCTGTAAACAATGTGTGACATAATGTAAAGTATTAATTCCCTGGAGCCTTAAACGCAACCCGTCAGGTGCTGCCCTGAGAGCAGGAGATGAGAGGCAATGAAATTCAGCATCAAATCATATAACCCTATATATCACAGAGCTCAGCTCCTCTCTCCATCATATAAACCCTTATATATCAAGAAGTCAGCTTCTCTTCCTTTATCATTTAACTCTACTATCACAGAGCTCAGCGTCTCTCCCTCTATCATTTAAAACCCTAGATATATCACAGAGCTCAGCTTCTCTCTTTATCATATAACTTATATATCACAGGAGCTCAGCTCCTCTCCTGTATCATAGTAACCCTATATATCACGAGTAGCTTCTCTCTCTATCATATAACCCTGATTTATCATAGAGCTCAGCTTCTCTCTCTGTCATATAACCTATATATCACAGAGCTCAGCATCTCTCTATCATAGTAACTCTATATATCACAGAGCTCAGCTCGCCTCTCCTGTATCATATAACCCTATATATCACCGAGCTTCAGCTCTCTCTTATCTCATAAACCCTATATATCACAGAGCTCAGCTCCTCTCCTCTATATATAACCCTATATATCGCAGAAGCTCAGCTCCTCTCCTCTATCATATAAACCCTATATATCACAGAGCTCAGCTTCTCTCCTCTATCATATAAACCCTCTTATATCACAGAGCTCAGCTTCTCTCCTCTATCAATAACCCTATTTATCACAGAGCTCAGCTTCTCTCCCTCTATCATATAAACCCTATCTATCACAGAGCTAGCTTCTCTCTCTATCAAATTACCCTATTTATTCAGAGCTCAGCTTCTCTCCCTCCATCATATAACCCTATACACTCACCGGCCACTTTATTAGGTACACCTGTTCCAAACTGTCGTTAAATCACTAAATTTCTAAGTCCAGCCATACATGGCGAGCAACTCAGTGCATTTAGGCATTTTGACATGGTCAAGACAATCTCCTGCAGTTCAAACCGAGCAATCAGTATGGGGAAGAAAGTGATTTGAGTGCCTTTGAAGTGGAGGTTGTTGGGTGCCAGAAGGGCTGACTGAGTATTTCAGAAACTGCTGATCTCCTGGGATTTTCGACGCACAACCATCTCTAGGGTTTACAGAGAATGGTCGAAAAAGAAAAAAAACATCCAGTGAGCGCAGTCTCCTGAGGGCGGACATGCCTTGTTGATGCCAGAGGTCAAAGGAGACTGGGCGACTGGTCGAGCTGATTGAAAGGCAACAGGGACTCAAATAAGCCACCGGTTCCAAACCAAGGTTTAGGCAGGAAGAGCATCTCTGGAACGCACAGTACGGCCAACGTTGAGGCACGATGGGCTTACAGCAGCAGAAGAACCACCACCGGGTTGCCATCCTTTCAGCTGAAGAACCGGAAACTGAGGCCTCCAATTTGCCAAAGCTCATCGAAATTGGACAGTAGAGATGGAAAAAAACGTTGCCTGGTCTGATGAGTCTCGATTTCTGCTGCGACATTCGGATGGTAGGGTCAGGATTTTTGCGTCAACAACATGAAAGCATTGGATCCATCCTGCCTTGTAATCAACGGTTCAGGGTGGTGGTGGTGGTTGTCATGGTGTGGGGTATATTTCTTGGACACTCTTTGGGCCCCTTGGTACCAATTGCGCATCATTGCAACTCCTTGGGAATCTATGCCACGAAGAAGTGAGGCAGTTCTGAAGGCAAAAGGGAGTCCAACCCATTCTTGCATGGGGTACTAATAAAGTGGCCGGTGATGTATATCACAGAGCTTCAGCTCCTCTCCTTATCATATATCCATATATATCACAGAAGTCAGCTCCTTCTCTATCATATAACCCTATTATCACAGAGCTCAGCTGCCTCCTATCAATAACCCTATATATCACAGAGCTCAGCTTCTCTCCTTATCATAATAACCTATATATACCAGGAGCTCAGCTTCTCTCCTCTATCATATAACCTATATATCACAGAGTCACTTCTCTCACTTATCATATAACCCTATATATACAAGGCTCAGCTTCTCTCCCTTATCATATAAACCCTATATACTCACAGAGCTCAGTTCTTCCCTCTATCATATAACCCTATTTATCACAGAGCATGCTCCTCTCTCTATCATTTAACCCTATGATAATCAAGAGCTCAGCTCCTCTCCTCTATCATATAACCCTATATACCACAGAGCTCAGACTTCTGCCTCCCATACTTCCGTATTGCCAGCGCGTAAAACAGTGGTTCAAAGAACTGACGATTCAGTGTCGGCGTCTCCGGTACATGTCTGAACAACGACAGAGATTTTCCATAGGGTATAGTGTAGGTCAGTTTATCAATGGTTTGGATGCCCATTCATTGTGGAATCTGCCCCCAGAATCAGCGTCCAAATCGGCTGTGTGTACGTATCCTAAGGGCACCACTTCCCTCTGAGAAGGGAACCTGCGCAAGTCTATTCTCAGAGGTATCAGATAGCGGCATACAGGTGCACTTAGATGGGTCGCTTCTGCAGTAAGTTTGTAGCAGCAGACCTACAGAAAACCACACTATGTGAATGCAAGGTTATGCTTCTGTCAGACACCGAGAGCAAAAAGAGCCGGCAGGTTAACCCCCCCCCCATCCATCCCTCCCTCCTCTGACATCTACTATGGAGAGGGAAAGGGTTGGAGGACCCCATACACATTAGAGGTGTCACACAGTCAATGAGGTCAACATCAACATCATGGTTGCCACTGAAAGGCAATGGTGCGCCATAGGGAGGCCAAGATGGACTTTAAAGGGGTTGTCTCGCTACAATGATTGTGTTTTAATTTAACGATCTTTAAAAAAAAGCAGCTTTGCAATATTTGTTCATTACAAATGTTACTGATTTTGAGCATAGCCTGTTTAGTATTCTACATCAGCTTCTCAAATCTCTATAGCGCGACCTGTTGATCCTTTTCTTACTGGCTGTCAGGTTTGAATGGACTATCACTTGAAGACGGATCGAGCGAGAGCCCCTCCCGCACAGACTGCAACTGTGTGGTAGGAGGGGGAGGAGGGACTTGGCTTCTGTGTCCTGGATTAACCCTGTGGTGTGCCTGCTTCCTCTTGCTCTTACACAGTAGATGTGACAGCAGTGGACTGTCTGTTACTATAATCATGATATGTCTTTGGAACTGTGACCTATACTATACTATACAGATCAGGGGGCATGGTGATACTTTAGTTCTCTGTATAGGGACACATCTGGTATATTTTAACCCACTGACCCTTTTTGTTGCTGGAGATGTGGAGACTTGTAGCTAAGCAGGGGATAGGAAACACATGCATCCCTTGCTCTATTAGCACACCACTTCACACTATTAGATCAGCCCTTCCTGACAACAGCCCTAGGCAGGCACACAAAAGGGTGAAAACTCTGAGAGCAAAACACCCCTCCCCCCCCTTTATGGGAGTTACCGTAGCCTGCTGTGTGTGTTGGGAGGGGGGGAGGGAGAGAACGACAGACCAAGAAGCACCCCCTCAGTTCTACTTCGGGCACTGACGGGAAAGCTCGAATGAGACAACTCTTAAAGTTGGTTAACAGCATGCCCTTCCCCTCTTTTGCCGGGTTCCTACCCATGAGGGTGGTTAGGGGCTTGGGTAGGGCGGTCAGAGCTGTGTCACATACACATTAGATGGTAAATCCACCATCTCTGGGTGCCACTGAGTTGGGAGGTCTCCACACACAGATGGTAAATCCACCATCTCTGGGTGCCACTGAGTTGGGAGGTCTCCATACAAAATAGATGGAAAATCCACCATCTCTGGGTGCCACTGAGTTGGGAGGCCTCCAAACCAATAGATGGTAAATCCACCATCTCTGGGTGCCACTGAGTTGGGAGGTCTCCATACACAATAGTTGGTAAATCAACCATCTCTGGGTGCCACTGAGTTGGGAGGTCTCCATACACAATAGATGGTAAATCCACCATCTCTGGGTGCCACTGAGATGGGAGGTCTCCACACACAATAGATGGTAAATCCACCATCTCTGGGTGCCACTGAGTGGGAGGTCTCCATACACAATAGATGGTAAATCCACCCTCTCTGGGTGCCACTGAGTTGGGAGGTCTCCATACACAATAGATGGTAAATCCACCCTCTCTGGGTGCCACTGAGTTGGGAGGTCTCCATCAAAAATAGATGGTAAATCCACCCTCTCTGGGTGCCACCGAGTTGGGAGGTCTCCATACACAATAGATGGTACATCCACCATCTCTGGGTGCCACGGAGATGGGAGGTCTCCACACACAATCGATGGTAAATCCACCATCTCTGGGTGCCACTGAGTTGGGAGGCCTCCAAACCAATAGATGGCCAATCAATGCTCTCCAGGACACCTCTGAGTGCCAACTGACTTGGGAGGTCTCCATACACAATAGATGGTGGGTCAACCCTATCAAAATAAGTGGATTAAGACAACACTAATCGGCTTTCATTATATGAGTGGCATTATGAAATGCCCTAAAAAGTCTCTAACTCATGAGCAACAGGCTGAGCCAACCTAAAATCAGTGAGGAACGAGGGAAAATGATCTAACTGCTTATTACACAAAGAACAACATTTAATTCTCAGAAATCCTCATACCCAAGTGAGAAAACCCCTCAGAGCTGCCAGACATATAAGATCCCGCAATAACCTAACCTAGATGGGGGCATCCGACAGACGTCAGGGAAACCAGGCCAGGGCAGTGCATTTCACCATGCAGACCATCTGTACGGAATCTATTGTCTGGCATTGGGTTTGCCTCATCTCCCCACTGTAACAAAACCACAGAGGGCGAGCGCCCACGTTTATGGGCATTTCAGGGAAAACCGGAAACCAAGAGGCCCAAAAATGTTATGCTGGTGTTGGTTTTCTATGAGTTGAGGCATAAGGTGAAGCTCTTGGGCCCCGAGACCTCATTTCTAACAGATCCCCATTTATAACGCAGGGCCCTCCATTGTGCAATATGTTGGGGACGTTCTGGGGCTTCAGAACCAATTACCCATAGAGTTATGGTTTCAGCATACAACGGTCGTCCCAAACCAATATTGTATGTTGAAGTTGCGGTGTTTTATGTGGTTTTTGGGGGTTCTGAGGACACCGATACGACAGCTACCTTTGCACCCTAAAAAACTATGCCCCAATATATGAAGTGCCTATTGCATGGCACCTAAATGCCTACAGTAATTTGCACACCCTGGTAAGATGGGCATCTGTGAAATACAATACAGCATTAAAAGAATGCCCAAGAGCTTACAATCTAATATAGGGATTAGCAATAAATTATAGCAAGTATGGATGGATATCATAATGTACATGAAGAAACCTGAGCACATCACATCTAGTACAGTCAACTCCATTTCATCGGGCACCAGATCTATCCGGTATTATCATATATTCCTGATCATTTTAGAGAGAGACAAGTGTGTAGCTATAAGAGGGTGTAGAGAGCAGGCGCTACCAGGCCGTGCAGCTTGGTGGGAGGGGGGCACGCCGTCTCACTCCACTGTGCCCTATACACGAGGTATGTGGGTATAGGGTGTTATATTATTTTTTTATAAACACTCACACCCCCAACGAGATTGTGAATGCGTGTATATATACATATGTAATTTTGTGTAAGGTTGTGCACAAGTTGACATTCCTGTTATTTTGCGGCCTGCCTGGACCAACACTGGCATTTCCCTGGGGGGGGGGGCTGGGGAGTGGCCAAAATATCCTGATCCTGGAATTTATAGCTGGCAACAAACCGATTGTCCCATTCTGCTGGTTTGTTCCTTTGTCTCCTCTAGCCTTAGGGAACATGGGATGGGGACCAGGGATACATCTTGTGTTGTATGAAATATACGTGAAAGTTGGGGGATGCCAACCAGGGACCCAGTACTCAGACATGAGGAGGAAGACCCCAGCCCCTATCAGGAGAGCCTGCTCAACACACATACTATACACACATACCTGTCATAAGGGGCACAGTGGAGTGAGTTTGGATGAGACGACTTCCTCCATTGCCTGGTCCCGCCCACATCATGCTTTTACTCTAGAAAAGATATATATTTTATATATTATATTTTTTATATATATATTATTTATATATACACACACACACACACATTGTCCATACACTACACTGTCTTGGGGTACTTTTTTTTTTTTTTTTATCTGTATCCATCTACAGGATAAGTCTGAACTTCCAAGACCCCTTTTTATTACAGGAAATAAAGGGAAAATGAGGTATCTTAAAACCACACAGCAAGTAATGGGTGAGAGATAATATGTTTCAGGCTATGCCACCATCTTGAATCAAGGGCAAGTTTTTGCAATGGGAAGGTGGTCATGTAGTATATCAAAGTAATTGATGGCGTTCCCATGACTCTTGGGATCCCCCAAAAGTAACCCTGTTAAATTTACACCTCTAAGGCTATGTTCACACGGGTTAAATTTGGATGCATTTCGCCACGTATTTTGCAGCGTACTGTGCTCTAATATGAGTGTAATGCGCCCCAGTCATGGATTACATCTCCTCTCCCTGCTCACACAATATGACGAGCGGGGAGTTAAGTGACATGTCAATTACTAGCGGCGAATACGCGGCGCGAGTAATGACAGTCTATGGGTCCGGCGAGGTGCCACCCCCCCCGCCACTTAACCCTCCCCACATCGCGGGAGTCTGCACCGATCGGCGCAAGCTCCTGAACACCCGCCGCTATTGCGGGGTGCACTGTAGGCCCTGCAATTAAGGGTACCATGGCCTTGATCCCCAGCAGAGGTGGGTGTTTTAGACTCCTTAAGCTATGTTCACACGGCTTAAAATGGGACGTATTTCGGTCTGTAATTACGCGCTGGAGTGCGCGAATTATGGCTGGAAAACGTCCCAGTCATTACGGTAATCCACAGCTCTCATAGAGAACTATGGATTACGTCTCCTCTCCCTGCTCGGCGAATCCGCCGCGGGGGGGAGATAAGTGACATGTGAATTAATAGCGGCGAATACGCACAGCTGGTAATGAAAGTCTATGGGCCGACGAGGTGCTGGCCTCCCGCCCCGCCCCCACGGCGTAATTGCAGGTCGTAATTATGCCCCGCAAATAAGCCATGTTAACCCAGCCTTATAGGGATTCGGTAGGAATCACTAATCCGACCCCCTAAGGGAACATTTACATGACAAAATGTACTGTATATACTCGAGTATAAGCCGAGTTTTTCAGCACAAAAAATGTGCTGAAAAATCCCTCCTCGGCTTATACTCGAGTCACTGCGCCGGCAGAGACACTTCAGCTACAGGTGAAGATACCACCGCGGAGCAGAGAGCGAGCAGTGGACTCCGGATGGCTGCAGACTCACGGCTGTCCTGAGTTTCCGGCACTGGCAGCGCGAGTATCATGACGCTGCGTGCACGGCCTGATGACATCACACTGCCTGTGCCTGAGGACAGAGCGGAGCGCCCGGGAGTCGGAGCAGCGAGGGAGGGAGGCGTTTCTATTTTTTTTTTTAAACCCTGCCTATAAGGGATATTTACCTGCCTATGCGGGACACATACTTGCCTATAACCTGCCTATGGGGGACACATACTTGCCTATAACCTGCCTATGGGGGACACATACTTGCCTATAACCTGCCTATGCGGGACACATACTTGCCAATAACCTGCCTATGGGGGACACAAACTTGCCTATAAACCTGCCTATGGGGGACACATACTTGCCTATAAACCTGCCTATGGGGGACACATACTTGCCTATAAACCTGCCTATGGGGGACACATACTTGCCTATAAACCTGCCTATGGGGGGACCATATTGCTATAACTGCCTATGGGGAACATACTGCCTATAAACCTGCCTATGGGGGACACATACTTGCCTATAACCAGCCGTATGGGGGACACATTACTTGCCTATAAACCTGCCTTATGGGGGACACATACTTGCCATAAACTGCTATGGGGAACATACTTGCTTAAACCTGCTATGGGGGACACATACTTGCTATAACGCCTATGGGGGACCATACTGCTATAAACATGCCTAGGGACATACTGCCTATAAATGGCTAGGGGACACATACTTGCCTATATATCCTAGGGGGACACATACTTGCCTATAAACCTGCTAGGGGACCATTCTGCCTATAAACCTGCCTATGGGGGACACTACTTGCCTTAAACCTGCTATGGGGGACCATACTTGCTTGAGGACTGCCATGGGACACATACTTGCCTATAACCTGCCTATGGGGGACACATACTTGCCTATAACCTGCCTATGGAGGACATATACCTGCCTATACGGGACCTAATACCTGCCTATACGGGACCTAATACCTGCCTATACGGGACCTAATACCTGCCTATACGGGACCTAATACCTGCCTATACAATTTTATTAGTATCCATTTTTATTTTTGAAATTCACCAGTAGCCGCTGCATTTTCCACCCTAGGCTTATACTAGAGTCAATAGTTTTCCCCAGTTTTTTGTGGCAAAAGTAGGTGCCTCGGCTTATACGGTACTCATTGGATTCTGCCGTTAAAAACCTTGTTTCGAACGATTATTTTGCGTGTTTATTTCATGTAGATCTTTTTGTTACTTGCGGTTTACAGTCACAAACGAGTCCCATTCATTTCTATGGGGGTTTCGGACGCGGATCTTTGTTAAAAGCCACATACAAATGTTTTCGACGCGTTTTACACAAAGTTTTTAGTTGACCCATTGACATCAATAGCAAATCTCCACTCGTTTTCCATGTGGAATACGACAAAAGAATGGATACGTTTTCTACAGCGAAAAACCAACCACCAAAAATAGGAGTTGCACGAACTACCAAGGCGTATTTTCTACTGAGCTCAATGGGGATGATTTACTATCGGCTTCAGACGAGTATTTCAAGGTGGAATCTGTGAGGATCAGGACTTGAAATACTGGTTGTGTGGACGGAGCCTAAAGCTCCTCCAGACTGAAGAGTAACCAACTCTCTGGTAAATTTACCTTTCCTGCTCTGACCGGCCCGCTCCGTTCTCCATTGATCAGATATGGACATGATGATGTCATGTGACTAGACGCAGCCAATCATTGGAGACCAGAGAGCAAATCCTCCACAATGAGGTAATCATGTGACATCAGTAAGATGATATCATCGCCTGAATCTAAACACCACAACATGGGGGAGGGGAGACATTAGACCAGTGAGCTGCAATACTACTACTCCCAGCAAAGCCTTTCAATAACGATCCTACATAGAAACATCAGACTAGTGGTCTGCAACCACTGCTTGTAATACTACAACTCCCAGCGTGCCCATTCAATAACGATCCTACATAGAAACATCAAAGTGTCGAACTACTGTGATACTACATTTTCCCGATTTCCTTCAAAAAAGATCCTACAGAGACACCAATCAGTGGGCTGCAATCGGTGCTTTTAACTACTACTCCCACAGTTCTTCCCAAAAAAATCCTAAGAGACACACTAGATTAGCGGGCGCAATATACTACTCCCAGCGTTTTTTTCAAAAAAGATCCTACAGGACATATTAGATCAGCTGTCTGCAATCGTGCTTTAATACTACTAAATCCAGCAAGTTCCTTCCCAAAAAAGATCCTACAAGAAAACACTAGATTTGCGGTCTGCAATCGTGCTTGTAGACTACTACTCCCAAGTTTTTTCCAATAAAGATCTAAAGAGTACACACTAATTAGCGGTCTGCAATCGTTTCTTGTAGTACTACTACTCCCGGCAAATTCTCCAATAAGTATCCTACAGAACACAAATAGATTAGCGGTCTGCAATCGGTGCTTGTAGTACTACTACTCCCAAGTTCTTCCAATAAAGATCCTACAGAGACACACTAGATTAGCGGTCTGCAATCGGTGCTTGTAGTACTACTACTCCCGGCAAATTCTTTCAATAAAGATCCTACAGAGACACACTAGATTAGCGGTCTGCAATCGGTACTTGTAGTACTACTACTCCTGGCAAATTCTTTCAATAAAGATCCTACAGAGACACACTAGATTAGCGGTCTGCAATACTACTATTGTACTACTACTCCCAGCAAGTTCTTTCAATAAAGATCCTACAGAGACATATTAGATCAGCTGTCTGCAATCGGTGCTTGTAGTACTACTACTCCCAGCAAGTTCTTTCAATAAAGATCTTACAGAGAGACACTAGATTAGCGGTCTGCAATCGGTGCTTGTAGTACTACAACTCCCACTATGCCCTTTCGATAAAGAGCCCTTAATTTGCTGATTTCTAAACCTGCGGGTGCATGCTGGGAGAAACTAAATCTAGGTCCGCAGCCACCGATGTACAACTACTACTCCCAGCACGTCCGTTAAATAAAGGATCCCACTAGGGAAGTGGTGGACAAGCTGTAGTTGCAAGACTACGACTCCTATCATGCCACGCCAAGCTTCCGCTGTCAGGGCATGCTGGCACTTGTAGTTGGGCCGCAGCTGGTGATCCACAGGTTGCCGATAGCCGCCCGACACCATGGAAGAATCGATCCCCTGCGAGTATCGGGCCGGGCAGCGGCAAGAAGAAATCGGCGAGCACCTGAGGATCAGATTACCCAATACATTCACCGATCACTGGGGATCCACTTGATCCCTATGTGATGGCCGGAGATATGACGGTTCGGCGTGGGCAATGGTCATGTCAGTGAGCACTTCTTCCATAAAGGAAGGTATGATGAAGGGCCATGTCATCCCTGAGCCATAGAGGGAGATTACAGGGCAGGGACAGGTCACAGGGATGACACAAGGAGACACCGGACTCCACTTGATGTGTATGGACATGAGGGCAGGACACACAGACACACGGATGGATGGACACAGGCTGCCGCCGGCACTGCGCCTGCGCGGCTCGCGCTCCATGTAACGGCTCCGAGGAGACTACTACATCCCGGCTCTGCCCTCCCCCTCCTGCCCCACAGCATCCAGTGCCAGGCTCACCTGCGGGGCCCCGGATCCCGGTGTGTGACCGTATCGGCTGGAGGAGCTGGCGGTGGGAGAAGCCTTCCTCCTCCTCCACCTCCTCCTCCTCCCAGCAGCGCTGACTGACTGAGATCCCCCCCCCTCCAGCGGTATTCGCACTATCACAGGCCTGCGCGCTGATTGGACGAAAGCAGCGGGGGATCGACCAATCGTCTTGCGCGACGGAGACCACGCCTCTGACGTCATGGGGGAGGAAGGGCGGGGTCAATGGCGGCTTTACGAGAAGAGCGGGCGGTCGGGGATTCTGGGGAGGAGAAGTGAGGGGGCTGAGCGGGCGGACACGTGTGCGGGCATGGGAGGGCTGAGGGGAAGGAGCGGGGCGCTGCTTGTGGGAGACACCGGGAGCCCCCGGGGTGGGAGGGAAAGGTCAAGGGCTCCTCGTACTAGCGAATGCCCTGGGGAGGAATGTTGTGCGGGCTGGGTCACGTGATGCCGGTTATGGGGGGGGGGTCAGTCACGTGACCCTTATCTTTATAGATCAGGCGGTTCTCATCCAATAGGGCTCCAGCTACTTCAGAACTACATCCCCCAGGTGCCCTACCCTGTATGTGGCTGCTAAGGAATGCTGGGACTTGTAGTCTTCTAATAGCTGATGGGCCATAAGTTGGTGGCCGCTGCTAGGGAGGCTTAAAGGGGTTTTGCCACAAAGTAAAATTGACGTGGGTAGTTTGTAAATTAAATAATAAACATTTTCACCATTCATCATTATTTAAAAATTCTGCACCGTTTTTGTCTTAGCTGCTCCTTTAGTGATTTATTGTTTACAGCTCATCTCCAGGGGATACGACCAGGGCTGAGAGCTCCTCAGTCCTGGTCGCACGTGCTCAGACATCTCCTCTCAGGCAGCTACTGAGTGTTCAAGCCCCAGGAGATGTCATTCTACTCCCGTCCTCTGTGCTCCTTAGTAATTAGTCAAACTGTGCAAATAAATAAAATGAGGTCTGTGCATTGATAAAGAGAAAAAAAAATCCACAGGTTTGGTTCCTGCAGGGATTTGAACCGAGGTGTGCCTGGAGGCAAAAGTTTTACCTCTGAGCTACAATGTAGCTACTTACAGTTCTATACATAAACAGACCTTTATTTGACTAAAGAGAGGAAAGGCCTGGTGATGTCATCCTGCTGGAAAAAAAACTTTGAGATTCTTAGTTCACACGTTTTGATAAAAAAAATGCTTAAGCCACCCATAAACTTAAAACTGATCTAAAGGGCCGGGGTGGTTACTCTTTTTTTTTTACCTCAAAAAAGACCCAAAATTCAGGCCCTAAATGGGAAAACCAAACCTCCATTAAAGAAAAAATAAAAAAAAAAAAAAACCACACCAACCCTGCAAGCGCACCCCCCAAAAAGAAGCTTTATGTATCTTTTTACATAAGGAAAAAAACTTTGAGTTTCTTTTCACACTTTTTTGATCAAAAAATGTTTAAAGGCCACCCATAACTTATTTTTTTTCCCTCTCTGGATAGGCCCAGAAAAAGAGGCCTAAATTTTGGCCCTCTTTTGAGAGGTAAAATAAGTTGGCCACCCCCCTTTGAGATCATTTTTGTAATTCGTGGGGGGTTTAAGCTTTTTTTTTAAAAAAAACTTGGGGGAACTAAGAATTTTAAAAAGGGTTTTTTTATTTTTTATGATACATAAATGCTTTTTTCAGGGTCATTGCGGGGTAAACAGATTTGAAAATTCAAAAAAAATCACCCCCGCCCCCTTCTGAGAACACGGGAGCTGGATGCAGGGGTTTGAAATGAGATCGTGGAAAAACCCCCTTTTAAAAGGGGGTTTGTCTACCTTATTCCTCTTACCTCAGTCCTTTTTTTCTCATTTTCATTTCTGAATTCAGGGGCTTTGTTTACTGGCTTCTACTCTTAGGTCGGCAGTGATGAGGCCCACCAGGTCTGAAATTTATGAGCAACCCACCCCCTGGCAGCCTTTCAGGAGAGAGGGGAGCAGGTCGGGTAGCTAAAAGCAACCAGGGGTGCACCTATCAGGATTTTTTAAACGCTCTTTGCTGTATGGACCTAGGGCTATGCAGCCCATACAAGGGGGGTTTATCTAGGAATGGGTTTGGGCACGATAAGGGCCCACAAAATTACAAAGGGGACTTGTTTTTGAAAAATTTTTTTAAATAAAAAAACCCAATTTCCTTGTAGTGAAAAACCCCCTTTAAAGAAATTTTTAGGGGTTTTCCTCCCCAAATCGGGGCCCAACTGAGCAAGCCTGTGGGCATATGAGCAGCAAAGAGCCCCTATGACCTCTCCTGACCTGTGACCTCTTTTAGTAAATCTTTGTGTTCCCTGTAAAATAACAATTCTACAGCCTCTTCTCCTATATTGTGCAGTTTGACTTTGCAGAAAGCAATAAAAATGCCTTAAAAATTCTCTCGTTTTCTGGGATTTTTCGAATTTAAAATAATTTTTGGGGTTCCCAAATTTACCAAAAAAGGGGAAAGGGGTTTTTTACTGAAAATTTTTTTGTTCAAAAGTGGAAAAAAAATTTGGGGGTGGGGTTTTTATATTGTGGATGGAAACTTCTTGGGTTTCCCCTAAAAAATCCCTTTGGGGGGGGAAGAAAAAGAAGTTAAATATAAGAGGCATGTACAGTAACTGAAGGTTGTGCCCCCAAAATAAAATTCCACTAATGGGCCCTAGGTACCCCAGTCCTGCACTGGTTGTGTCCCTACACATACTGCCTAGCTCAGCTTTGATTATACAATATCACACCCTCAACAGGTGACACTCATTTCCCGATTCAATAATTCCCTTTTGGGGAGTAAAAAACTTAGGAACAACACCCAAAAAAACGAAAAAGTTCTAGAATGGTTTTTAAACAGAAATACAAGGGAAATTTTTTTAAAGCATTTGGGATTTTTGTCCCCTTTTTTGGGGGGTTTCCTTTAAACCGGGTTTAGGTTTTAAAAATAAAGGGGGGAAATTTGATAGCATAGTTTTATAGAACAGGAGGAGCTGAGCAGGTTGATATGTAGTTTTGTTGGGAAAAAATTTTTGGGAGAAATTTGACTTGAAATTAAAATCCCCGCTTTTTCAATGCTTAAAGGGGTTTTCTCACTACATTGGGTTCATTTTAAGTCAGTCCTGTTTTCTTGGTTTCACTTTGAAAATTTAGGGGCTGCAGGGAAAACCAGGTCCCGTACTTAGCAACCAATGTGGCAGCCTTCAGGATTTTGATTAAAAAAAGGTCTGTACTATAAACAACCTGGGAAAACTGAGGGAAACACAAAACAGGAGGGGAAAATCTTGGAAATAGGTAGGCCAAATGCGAATGGACACCCTATTGCAAATTTACTTGGGTTTTGGGAAAATCTGTAAAATAAAAAGCAAAACCTTGTAAATGAGACAACCCCCTTTTTAAATTTAAGGCCCGGGGTTTTTTTTTTTTTTGCCCAAAGTTCATTTTTCCCCCCCTCACCTTTCCCCGACCATAAATTTTTTAAATTTTTCCCCCACAAGACCATGAGGGCTTTTAAATTTTTCGGGAAAAATGATGTACTTTTTAATGGTGTTATTTACTGTACGGGAAAAAATTCGGGGGAAAACTGCAAAAAAATTTAAGTGGGGCAAATTGTAAAAAAAACGTACTTTCCCTGTTTGGGTGTTTTGCTTTTATGGGTTAAATCTTAGGGTAAAAATAAGTGTTATCTGTATTCTACAGGTTGATGGCATCCGCCAATACAAGTGGGTTTTTTTTTTCCATAAAAAAAACCCAAAAATTTTTTCTTTGGTGCCATTTTGTCGCCCCAATAATTTTTTTTGTCTAACACCTCGGCGTCATGAGGGTGCATTTTTTGCGGGCTGGGAATTATTTTTTTGTGCAGTTTGGACTGCTTTTAACTTTTTTGATCACTTTTATTCCAATTTTTAAGTGACGTTAAATGACCAAAAAAAAAAACAAAGTTGAGTTTGGAATTTTTTTTTTTCCGGTTGTTCAGTTGGGGAAAATATGTTTTATTTTATAATGGGAATTTTTTGACGCACGTTACCAAATATGTGTAATTTTTTTATTATTTTTTTGCTTTTATTTGTAAAATGGGGGAAAGGGGGGATTTTAAACTTTTAAAAATTTTTTTTTTTTTTTTGTACTTTAAAAAAATTTTTTTTATTTTTTTTTACTTTACTTGAGTTTAGGTGCTTGACCCCTAGGGGGTGCGATCGTTTTTTAACAGTCATTTTATTGAATAAAAGCTTAGACGACAAAGTGGCGGTTTCCCCACTTCTGCCTGGGGCCGGAAAATGGGGGAAACGAGGACTTGGCAACCCTGGTTAGCCTTACCTACTCCTTTCTGCCAATCCAGGATGGTCGCCCGGGGGAAAAACGGTGGCACACCGCCTTCGTTATTTAGACCTGGCCATCTTTGCGTGGGTCTAAGGGGGTTAAAACCCCGGGTGTTGCTGCAATTAACCACTAACACCCCGGGGGCTGTGGGGGGGGGTCGCGGGGCGTCTCCCTGCAAAGCCCCTTAGGACCCTGGGTTTTACTATACGTCCGGGTCCTTAAAGGGGTTAAGGCCCGGGTGGTCCCAAAAAAAAATGACATGCATGACAACAGGGGGGGGGGTTAGCAGCCCCAATTAGCTGCAAAAAAATACCCTTTGGAGCAGAACAGGCAGAGATTTTCATCAATAAGTTCTACTGAATCCTTTCCCACAAAACTATGGGCGCCATGTCAGAAAAGAGGCACCGCCACGCCAGTTTTTTTAAAATGCATAAAGATGTTAGTGGCCCGATTAATTAAAATGTCAAAAAAACTGGCTTTGATTTTTGCAAGTATTTTGATTTCCTAACTTAGGCTAAGATACCTAGGGCTGCATATCGGTGGGTCTATTTTTGCGCCTTCTTTTAAAAATAGGGCTTTTCAGGGGTTTTTGGCAAAAAATAACACCAAAAAATGGCACCCCATGGACAGTCGCCCTATGTGTCAATTTTCACTTTTCCTGCATATAAACATGCTGTCTGCTCATTGAACTGTATTTTCGTTTTTAAAATTTCCTTTTAAGTGGTTTTTTTAAAGAAAAAAAATGTATTTTAATTTTTAAAAGGGGGGTAATTTCTTAATGGTCTTCAGAATAAGGGAAGTGAAAACAAGTAACTTTGCAATTGATGTATTAGCAAAGCTGTTTGTTATCCAGTTTTTTTTCTTCGTTTTGTTTACCTGAATTTCCTGTGGGCGGATCCCTCCTCCTTGCTCACTAGCTGAAAGCTCATTTAATTTTTTAAGGCCCCCCGGGCGGGTATTTACGGGGCTTGCATTTTCCCCCTTTCCTAAAAATAAGGGGTCGGCACATTTTTTTACCTCTGACAGCCAGAAGAAAACAGAATAACACTGCAAGGGTTTCTTTTAATCAGAAAAACACGATTGTGTGTCGATCCCGCCTTCCCCCCTAAAGAGGGAGATCTGTCCCGTTCATAGAAAGCTGGATTCATCAGTGTAGTCTAATTGAATGCACCCGGGTATGTATACAGTTTTACAAAATAAAACTGATGGGAGAGAACAGTGGAAAGTGGGCCCCGAGAGGGGGGATCGGGAGGCCCGCATGAACAGTAGGGGGATGATGTCCCCAGAGGGAGGGGGGAAAACCCCTGCTTTTTCTAGATTAGAAGCTGAGGGCAGAAAAATAGCCAAGTTAAAGAAATACACCCCCTTTTAAGAGATTTTTTCCCC
>JAODAL010022966.1:0-63627 GCA_025379985.1 Phyllomedusa bahiana | reverse complement strand
GGCAGACAGAAGTACCCCCCGTTAACTTTAATGTCAGCCAGGGCAGCTCATGCGTGACACCTGCCTTTGTTGGGGCCACGGGAGGCGACATTTTTTCAGTCCCCGGGGGACTACGGATAAAAACGTCATCCACTGCTTCATATCCGGAACAAGGGTGAAAAACTGTCTGGGCAGGGGACTGAATTTGGCACTACATCTCGCGCCACATGAGTCCTGGGGACTAAAATGGAGGGGGAGGAGGAGGAAAATTGGAGCGAAGCTTGCGGGTGAAAGGGGATTTTCTACCCAGATGACAAGAAAGGAGGACAGGAGCATGGAAGAGTAGATGGGATGGGGAAACGAGGAAAATTGCCCGCAAGCACCGTGGCAGTATACAGTGGAGAGGAGGCAGGGAGCCCCTCAGAGTTACTTGTGCAGATGGCCCACACAGTGATTTGCCTGGCTAGTGACAGCCGAATAGTCAGCATCCGGGAGGGAGGGGGGGGGGACTTCTGGCTCCCACCCTTTTGGGGATCCTCGCTACCGGCCAAAAGGGGACCCCTTTTTCCCACTTTTGGGAGGGAGGAAAAAAACTAAAATCATAGGGGAAATCCCCGTATTCATTGGCCGCTGCCCAGTGGGGGATCGTCGCTCCTCTGCAATCTGCCGGGGGGTTCTTCACGCCACTATACTGCGCGGCTGCCGGGGAAGGGGGGGGGGGTCGGAGCAAAACCAGTCCATCGCAGCAAACCCAAGTCTGGAGCACTATGACACTTTCCCTTTACCCCCTATGAGGGAGGGCAGTCGCCAGCACACACAGGACCTGGACAGACCCTGAATGTGATTTTTGCCATGCCTGACCCCAGCTGCGCTGGGTGCTGCCGGCCTCCACACTGTTCATTGTCCCCCTCTGTGGCCCTACCCTGTTTTTTTTTCCACCTCCAGAAAGTCTTTTTGCCCCTGTCTAACCTCGCTGCTGTGGGTTGTGCTTCCCTACACACTTTCATTGCCCCTCTGGGGCCAACTCCTGTTTTTGCCACCCCGAATGTGATTGGCCACTCCCTGACCTCATGCGCTGCTGAGGCTGCCCCGTGACCTCCACACTGGGGTCATTTTCCCACTCTGGGGCCCTACCCCTTTTTTTTTTTTGCCACCTCCAAAATGTCATTGTGCCACTCTCTCCCATCCCTTTGGGGGCTGCCGCCGTCACCTCCACCTCTGTCACGATTTGCCACCTGAGCTCTCAGCTTTTTTTTTTTCGGCTTTCGCTGCCAGACTTTATCGGGCACTTTCCCCCCTTCATTTTTTGATCGTTTTCCCCTTTAATCCCCAGGGAATTTTATAGGAAGCGATTCTAAGAGCGGGGGCAGCATGGCGGTCATACTAAACACAACATTGTATGAAGACCAAACCCAAAGCTCCCCTTTTAAATTTTTTAAACCCTTAAAGCTGAACGCCTGAAAAGTATTTTAATGACCAGAACATTTTTTTAGTTTTTGCCTCCTTGCTTTAAACAGTTGTAACTTTTTTTATTTTTTCTGACCAGCTGTAGGGGCCCCTTGTTTTATTCGAGACAAATTGACTTATGGGGGAATAGTTTTAAGACATTATAAATAATTGCAGTATTTTTTTTTTCTTTTTTTTTTTGCCCCCTTTCACATTTCACCTTAATAACTTGTTAGTTTAAATTTAAGGTTTTTACGGTCGTGTGGTTACCAAATATGTTGGGTTTTTTTTTGTGCGTGAATTTATGTAAATTTATTTTTTTTTAAAATATTTATTTTTATTTTATTATTATTTTTTATTTTTTTTTTTTTTTCACTTTTTATGTTTTTTTTGTACTTTTTTTTTACCCCCCGAAGGGGAACTGTTTAAATTTTTTAAATTTTTTTTTTTACCTTAGTAATGTTTAGCATATTCATATATGCTAATACATGCAATCTATCATTTGACAAGGCAGTGATTAGGACAGCACACAGTGCGCCTAATCACGGCTTCATACACAGAAACTCTGGGGCCCCCGCTAGGTCCCAAGGATGTGCACGGTCCCTGAGCTCTGCGGGTTTACCGGGGGGTTTTGTTTACCCAAGAGCAGGGGAACCCCCTTTTATTGCCGCGGGAAGCCCGTCGCAGTCAAAGGGGTTTAAAAAAACGGGTTTGCGGATTTTTCCCCCATCCCCGATCCTGCAGGAATGCTCTGGGAGCGGGGCGTGTAGCACAGCCCCGACCCACGCAATTGTGGGGGCCGGGCCCGAAACTCCCATGTCCCGCAGCGACCAAAAGACGTCGCTGCAGACGAAACCGAAATCCCCCCGCAAAAGACGGGGGGGCGGTCGTTAAGGGGGAAGCAGGTACAACATTTTACAGCATCTGCAGGGTCTGTGCAGCCTGGAAAAGCTGTTTTTTTTTGATTCTTTCCGAAGTAATTCGGAACGAAGTTATTTTTTGCCGAGAAATTCGGCGAAGTGAACGAAACGAATTTCAGGAAATTCGCCCATCTCTAGTTTTAACCTTTGCTTATAAATTTGATGAACTAAAGAATTTTTGTGTTTTCTTAGGTTCTTAACATGGGACCTTTTCAGAAAGTCATGGAGGCTTTACGTATGAACTCGAAAAAAACCCCTACGGTGTCAAGACTGGGAAGACATTTTATCCTAGCATCCCAGCATTTTTAGTTGATTGGGGAATACAAGAATGACTTCTGACTTTTTTCTGTGCATCTGGTACAATGTGATACAGAACGGGTAAAAAAAAAAAACCTGCAAGTACAGATGTAGTCACAAAAGAGACTGGAGAGCAAATACAGATTCAGAGTGAAGGCTGCAGGATAACAGAAGAGAGAACATTTACACTCACAAGTCTAGGTTCTCAGCCTGTGATAATTGGTCTCCACAGAGTCTATTTTGCAGTTTTAAGGGATATTTATAAATGTCATAAATAATATAAAAACTTAAAACTGGAAGTGTTGTCCTTGTAAATAAATAATAAACTGGGTGTAACGGAGAAGTCTTCACTACTGTAAATCACCAGGAGCAGACGGCATACGGAAGTTCTGTAGGGGTTAAAGGCTAATATACCTATAGTTGAAACCAGAAGTTTACATAGACTATATAAAAAGCTCTATCTGCATGTTTTTGTCACTATCTGCCATGAAATCAAATAAAAACCCCCCCGTTTTGATCAATTGGAACAAAATTATTTTATTTGCCAAAAACCGGAATAATTTAGAGAGAGAGAAGTTTTGAGGGATTTTTTTTAAATTTTTGCAAAGTCAAAAGTTTCCTACATTTCATATTTTTTGGTACACTGCCCTTTAAACCCGTATGACTTGGGTCAAATTTTCGGTATCCTTCCAAAGCTCTACTTATTTGGTAGAATTTTGGCCCTTTCCACCAAAGAACTTTTTAACTTAGCATGTTTTTTAGGTCACCTTGCTCACACCTGCATTTTTTAGCTTTGCCCATAAATTTTCAATAGGATTGAGATCAGGGCTTTGTGATGACCACTCCAAAACATTGACTTGGTTCTCCTTAAGCCACTTTGTAACCAGTTTGGGACTATGCTTCAGGTCATTGTCCATTTGGAAGACCTATTTCCACCCAAGCTTTAGCTTCCTTCCTGATGCCTTAAGATGTTGCTTCAGTATTGCCACATAATCTTCGGTCCTCATGATGCCATCTATTTTGTGAAGTACACTAGTCCCTCCTGCAGCAAAACAACCCCACAACATGAAGCTGACACCCCCGTGTTTCACAGTTGGGATGGTGTTCTTAGGCTTCCAAGATTCTCCTTTTTTCCTTCAAATGTAATGATGGTTATTATGGCCAAACAGTTCAACAGGACATGTCTCCAAAAATGTAGGTCTTTGTTCCTGTGTGCATTTGTGGACATTAATCTGGCTTTTATTTGTTTCTTTTGGAGTAATGGCTTCTTCCTGGCAGAGTGGCCTTTCAGCCCATGTTGATACAGTAGTTTCACTGTGGATAATGACCCAGTCATACCAGCTTCTGCCAGAATCTTTACAAGGTCTTTGACTCTCTACCTTGGTTACCCTAACTGGGCAAATGAATTTCATCCATTAGATTTTTTCGTTCATGATTACTCTCTATTTGCTAGAATTGAAAGATGGACTTGAAGTACTTGGTCTGAAACACTCGCGTTGTCCATT
Source organism: Phyllomedusa bahiana (assembly GCA_025379985.1). Taxonomy (NCBI): domain Eukaryota; kingdom Metazoa; phylum Chordata; class Amphibia; order Anura; family Hylidae; genus Phyllomedusa; species Phyllomedusa bahiana. The sequence continues at coordinate 59,480 of JAODAL010022966.1, read as the reverse complement.
TGTGACATGAACAGACATCTGAATGGGTGACGTGTAATGGTGCAGTCTAGATGTCTGGCTGCAGTTTCCCCAATATACTCATGGATGCTGGGTGCAACTCTGTCTTGAAATGGATGTCCCTGAGGAAACAACTCTTTTACTTCTTTGAAGTGGAAGACTCAAGTTTCTAAGTTATTGGGGACTTCCAACAAGTACCTCGCAGTCATTGCTGAATTTGTTGTGCAGAATCTGGTGACACCTTTCTGGTAATCATATTATATCTATGTATTATCTATAATTCTGCTTTGATACAGAGACCCTCTTTTATAGGTTTTGTGACTGTATTTTGTTACATATTTGTTCATTACATACATTTTTATATATTAATTCTACAATATCAATTTCTAGGGTAAGACTTTATAAGAGGCTCCGATGGACATCTTATTTTATTTCCATATAATGAAGAAGAAGAATATAATTATTTATGGAATAAGAAAACAAGATCTGGACATAAGAGAATTCACAGAGATGAATGGTCATTTTCATGCTCAGAATGTGAGAAGTCATTTAGTCAGAAATCACAGCTTGTTACACATCAGAGAATTCACACATTTGTTCAGAATGTGGAAAATATTTTACCTGGAGTGGAAGTCTTGTAAAAAATATAAAAACTCACACAGGAGTGAAACCATTTTCATGTTCAGAAATTACAATTTAACTTTTTAATGAATCATCAGTTTATTGTGTAATGTAGTTTAATTTGTTTTTCCTAACAAACATTTTTATTTATGTCTTTCAGGTCCAAGCCTGTCCCATTCTATGGGACAAAAGATCACCCGGATACAGCAACCGGATCCACTGTGACTGAAAATGGTCCGAAATATTCTGGTTGCTGTACCAAGAATGGGATGGGTATGATCTGGACCCGCAGAGAATTTATGGTAAGTAAATTAAATATTGTATATAAAATCTTTGTAATGCTTCCTTTTTAAATAACAAATGATATTAGGCTATGTTCACACGGTGTAATTGCGGGGCGTAATTACGCTGGAGTTCGGGAGCTCGCACGAGCTCCCACAGGGCGGGGGGACCGGCAGCTCGCCAGCCCCATAGACATTCATTACTAGCGGCGCGTAAATTAAAGTTGGGTAGCTGCTGCGGACAGGAGGGATGAATCTGATGTGTTTCTCTCCCCCCCCCATCACCCTCCACAGCTAAAATGACAGCTCTGGCTTAGGTTTGTCTATAGGGACAGGGCTGTCCCTTAATTGAGATTGAGGGGAGAAGAAGCACAGACTCCTCTCTCCCTGCCGCTGCAGCTTCTCCCCGTAAACGGCACAACTTCACTGGATCTTTCACCCTGGAATACCACATCATTGAGTGTTTAAACCAACATGGTTGTGAGCATGTTACACGACGCTATTTCATGCTGCCTGTTATTCACGCAGCGTAAAGTACATGACAGGTTCCATTACAGTTGATCGTGGGAAAACTTCTTTAAGCATGTATACTAATTTAATTTCTTTTTTTCAACAGAACATCTGGAAATACCAGGGAGCGGGCAGAGTTGTCTCAAGAACAGGAGGACCATCAGCCGGTGGAGAAGGACCAGCGCCGAAGTGATGCCAGCGGAGACGGAGGGGGAGATGCTCCATTAGGCGGGATCACCAGGGGTCGGTTCTGAAAGTGACGCGCAGCTGTCATGGGGGGCAGTGGCATCCACCAGTGCAGCAGCAGCTCCAGAAAATCCATATTCTGAATATCCTCTCTGTCATGGCCACAAATGTCATCATCATCATCAGTCCAACCTGAAGCAAACACAGCCCAAATGTCAACCAATGTACAGACCACTGTGGATAATCTATATTCTGAAGACCTCTTTGATGACACAATGCGGTTGGGGTCAGAAGGCATTTCAAAAGATTAAGAGGCCAAAGAGGATGTTTTTGTCTTTTATGATGCCCAATCACTGATGCCCTCAGAGGAGCAGAAGGAAGCGTGGCAGAAATATTGAGTGGTCAGTGCCTCGCACTGCCTGTGGCTTCTAGCCCACAGCTTGAGGATGTAGACTGTCAGGAAGAGGAAGTCATGTGTGATGATGATAACATTGCGGATCCAATGTGGTCTTTTCAGCAGCAGCTGGCAAGCTCATCATCAGTGGAGAAGGAGGAGGATGGGGTAGTGTCAGTGCAGGTCCGGCTGCAGAAATGGAAAGGGCGGTCGCACAAGTCCATTGACACTACTCTTCCAGTCGTGGTCAGTGGTGGCAGCGGGAACACAGCTACTAAGTTTTCACTGTCAAAGAGGTCCAGGACCTTTGAAGCCTGGGCCTTTTTCGATGAAGTCGTTCACCGATCGACGTCATATGTCGGATTTACCATCAAAACGTCAGTAGAGGAAAGAATCTAAAGAATTTAACCACCACCAGCATGAACAAGCACATGCATGTAAAGCATGAACTGCTTTGGAAGAGCCACTTGGAGAAAAAAGGCCACACAGGTACTGGGCTTCCAACCATTGTGACCTCTTATGCAGCCTCCTCCTCCTCCACCACGTCCTAGCCCAAGTGGTCCTCTGCTGCCGTTGTACTGGAGAAGCATCGGCAAGCACCATCCCCAGTCCCAGACACTGTCGGCCGATTCCCATCACCAGCAACACAGTCTGCTCCTTCCCCTTCCATCAGCGTGACCTGCATGCCGTAGAGCGACCAGTCCGGTAGCCAGCTTTCTGTGTACCAGGTATGGGAGCAGAAGAAACGCTTTCACCCCAATCATCCCAAATCCAACGGCCTGAATGTCAGCATTGCCAGGTTGTTGGCCTTGGAAATGTTGCCTTACCGCTTGGTGGACATAGATGGGTTCCGCCATCATGAGCCAAGAGAAACTAGGCCATTCTCAAAGCAATTTGTCTTGGAGACTGTCAAGATACAGGTCAAGAGCTGTGGACAGCTCTGCGCACTCAGACCGACCAGTGAATGGGTGCTAAGTACCTGGTGCTGGGCAATGTATTGTGCGACAAAGGGAGAAATCTCCTTGCTGACCTTAGAATAGGTAGACTTACGCACATCCCTTGCCTGGCACACGTCATGAACCTGGTTGTACAGAAATTTCTCAAGTGCTACCCGGGTCTTGACTGTCTGCTGAGGAAGGCTTGAGGTTTTAGCTCACACTTTCGGCGTTTGTACCCTGCTTCGGCACCACTGCCAGCATTCACCTGGGCCTCCCCGTCAACCGTCTGTATGTGATGTGGCAACACGCTGGAATTCCACCCTCAACATGCTCCAGCGATTGTGGCAGCAGCATAATATCATTATGCAGTAAGAAATGTCGCATGGCCTATCAGTGTTGCGGACCTCGGGTTGTTGACCCATAGAGAGTGGAGACAGGTGAAGGATCTCTGCACCATCCTTGGCAGTTTTGAAGAGGCCACCAAAATGGTCAGTAAGGACGATGGCATTGTCAGCATGACCATTGTGGTTATATTCTTACTGGAACAAGCGCTAAGCACTCTGCGTCAGCAGGTCCCAGCAGTGATGGAGGAGGAGGAGACACAAATGTGGACACAGAGCCTTACTCGCCAGAGGATGTAAAAGGCCTGAGTGCTTCGCAGTTGTCTCGGTCTTCTTCAAGTGGTGGTTCTAGATGTAGGGCGGGTGCAGGATGGCAGTTCAGCTCACAGAGTAGAGTGCATGAGGCTAGCCAGGGCTCTGGTGATGGTCAGGATGAGGAAGTGGAGGAGGATGAGGAGGCAGGGGTGGACACCACCGGTACTGATTACCCTTCAGTGGTAAGAGGTTGGTACAGATTACAGGAGGAGGAGGAGTAGGAAGAAGAGGAAGGTCCCGTTAGTGACCGTCGACCCTGAGGCTTAGGAGATCACGGCAGCATCTCACACATGAGTGCTTGGAGGCTACATTACCTGCAACATGATCCACGCATCAAGGCAATAAAAATGAACAGCGATTACTGGGTGGCTACCCTGTGGCAATGCCCCATATGTAGTCATATAGTACATTGTGGACGTGTGGTGGGTATCAGAAGGGAAGGGTTATTTGGCTTTTGGAGTGCAGAAAAAGCTGAAATGGTTGGAGGCCCTCATGTTGCACTATCAGAGCCCCCCTAGTTCTAGAAATTAGGAAATCCTCAAAATTGACCCCATAGTGTGCATTTTAACCCCACAGGCTTTTCCCATACATATTTAGAATCAGATTGTCAAAATGAAAAATGTTAAATTATTCCCAGGAAATGCACAATTAGTCCAATATTTTTCATTTTCACAAGGAATTTAAGAGAAAAAACAACCCTAAACATGTTGCCCAATTTCTTCCGAGTGTGACACTACCCGATATTTGGTCATAAAGTCAACTTCGGCTGTGTGGTGGGTCTCAGAAAGGAAGTGTTTAGGTACAGAATAAGCTGGAGTGGTTGGAGGCCCCCATGCTGCATTAGCAGAACCCCCAAAGTACCAGAAAAGGGAAATCCCCTAACATGACCCCATTTTGGAAACTACACCCCTTGACAAATTAATCTAGTGATATAGGGCGATATGTATGAAAACTGTCTAGGTATAAGACTTTCTTTACTGCCAATAGCAACAAAACAGTGCTCATAGCAACCAATCAGAGCCTATAGCAACCAATCGGAGCTCTCCTTTCACTTCACACAGTGCTCTGAGAAAATGAAAGGGTAGGTCTGATTGGTTGCTATGAGCTCTGATTGGTTGCTCTGGGCTCTGATTGGTTGCTATGGGCAACAAAGACAGTCAGACCTAGACAGTTTTCATACATGTCCCCCATGGTGTGCATTTTGATCCCCACAAAAACCCCTCAAGAATAAATTTAAGGGCTGTCATTAAACCAAACAAAAGTTTCATAAAATTAATTCCCAGATATTATTTTTAGTAAATTAGAGAAAAATTCAAACTGACGTTTTCCCAGAATATCCAAAAAGAAGAGGTATTGGGTCAGCACCGAAGTCCAAAATCACCATTCCATAGGAAGAACATGCACCAGAACATCCAAAGGCGAAAATAGCCCAAAAATCGCCTTCAAAGATCTAAGAGAAAATTGTAGGGATGTCAGCATAAAAAACCTTCCTTTTATTAGAAACAACAGTACATAAAGTGCAACGTTTCGGCTCAAAAATACCGATCCTTTTTCAAGCATAGTCATACAAACAATTGTGCAACATTATATAGGTAAAACATATGGGCGTCAAATTAGTGCATTGACCAATCACATCTCACCTAATCAGAGTGTTGCCCAATTACAAACACATTACATATTATAATATTAAACAGTATCCAATGAAAGTGAATAACGCAACTTACATGTTAGAGAGGGACCATGCGGAGGCTTGTTACGAGAGACAGCGTCTACAAACTCTTACTGCGCAAGTCAACTAAGGGCACGCATGCTCAGAGTGCATTCCGCTTCATGCTCTCAATGCGCATGCCCAATGCCCGGAGTATTCGGAATACACTGCGCCGAGAGACTCTAATTGTTAACCCACTCGACAGCGCCATATATAGCAGAGAAATCATAACAGAATTATCCTTTGTGGAGCATAACCTCGGGCTCACCAGTGACATAACTCTCGGATATCTACCACGTATCAATGGGGATCGATGCCATGAAACATGACAGTTCACCCCATATAACGTAGGCACTACCCACCACAAGTAACACACAACGTGTGAACAGGTGGCAGTGTGCGATACCCACTAAAGAAAGTCACGGTCCCGTACAGCACCACATATATATTCATTAAGAAGAAATATATTCAACTGCTTGGCTGTCATCAAGGTACAAAACTTGTGTAATACAATCATCATAAAAAATACTATAATGTCACTCAGCCACAATATAGTAGCATCCTCCGCAAACCAACCGAAATGGTCCCACTCATCATCTTCATCCTATAAGAATAATAAAATCATTAGTGACGTGAAAGAATGTGAATAAAATCATTATTAAAAACAATCATAAGCACAACATTAATACAGAAGATACTTCGCTCATAACTTATTCGTATTAAACTCAAGATTAAGACCCAAAGGATGTAAGGATTGTAACTCAAAAATCCACGTCAATTTTTTTTTCATTAGAATCTTCTCACGGTCCCCTCCACGTCTAAGTGGAGGTACATGATCTATCACCCTGAATTTCATCTGAGAGATAGAGTGATTACTTTCAACAAAATGTCGAGCCACTGGTAAATCCAGCATTTTGCGACGTATAGTACTCTTGTGTTTGTTGATTCTCTCCCTTACTTCCATAGTTGTTTCTCCCACATACACCTTACTACAGGGACAGACAATCATATAGATGGCGTAAGTAGTACGACACGAAAATCTACCCTTGATCTTAATGGGTCTACCTGACTGAGGATGATGGAAAACATCACCTTTGATCAAATTATTACAATTGTTGCAACTCAAGCAAGGAAAATTGCCTAAACGAGGGGGAGCCAGGAATGTCTGTCTCATACCGGATACTGTCGGTAGATCTGACTTGACCAACTTATCCCTCAAATTATTACATCTTCTGTATGCCATCATTGGGGCTTCAGAAAAATCAACAACATCAGGAAATCCTCTCTGAAGAAGATGCCACTCTTTCCTCAAATTCTGGGCTACCTTAGAGCTCAATGTACTATAGGTGGATACAAAAGGAATCCGCTGATTCTGATCTTTTGAACATTTCACCAGAGCATCCTCCCTTTTTACATATTTCAGCCGTTCTCTATGTCTTTTCAACAACTTCTTTGGATAGCCTCTCTTCATGAATTTATTGCACATCTCATCTACTCTCCCTTCTATCTTGGATTCCTCAGAAACTATTCTCCTAATTCTCAACAGCTGACTCCAAGGGAGTGAATCCAGCATGTGCTTTGGGTGAAAACTGTCATAAAGTAACAAATTTTTCCGATCTGTATCTTTCACAAATAAATCAGTCTCCAATCTCACCCCCTTCACATACACCATAGTGTCCAAAAATTGTAAAGAAGTACTAGAAAACACTTTTGTGAATTGTAAACCAGATCTACATTGATTAAGGAACTGATGAAAAAGTTCCAATTCACCCAGGGAACCCGTCCAAATAAGAAAAACATCATCAATATAATACCACCAGCGCAGGATGTGAACCGAAAACCCAGAATGGTACACACACTCATCCTCAACAGCCGCCATATAGATGTTCGCATACGTAGGGGCCACATTGGACCCCATCGCTGTTCCCCTCTTCTGGAGAAAAAACTTGTCCCCAAAGAGGAAATAATTCCTCGTGAGGACAATCTCCAGAAGGGTGAGGATAAAGTCTGTGTAATTCGAGTCACATCCTGCGCCGGGCAGCGCCCTTGACACTGCCAACAAGCCTGCTTTATGTTCTATTGATGTGTATAAAGATACAACATCAAAAGACACCAATATACACTGTTCTGGTAAAGTAATATCACGTAATTTCTCCAAAAAATCAGATGTGTCCCTAATATAGGAGGGAGCGGTCGTGGCAAAGGATCTTAATACTTTGTCTATAAAAATTGCAATATTACTAAAAATCGATCCCCAACCGATACAATGGGTCTACCAGGTGGGTCAATCAGACTTTTATGGATTTTAGGGAGAACATTTATGACCGGAGTAACGGGAGATGTCACTTTGAAAAAATTTCCCAATTTTGTATCAATGATATTCTCACATATGGCCCTGTCCACCACCTCATTGATCTCCTTCATAACTTGAAATTTGGGATCTCGACTCAATTGTACATAAACCTCATGATCATCTAATTGCCGACTTATTTCCAAATCATATTTAACCCTATTCATGACCACGACCGCTCCCCCCTTGTCAGCTGGCTTAACAACAATCAATGGATTCTTTACCAATTGATCCAGAGCTTCCCTCTCTCTACTTGACAAATTAGAACGTCCCTGAACTTCCTGATCCTTCAACATTCTCATCCTATCAGTTGTTAATTTGATGTATGTCTCTACAATATGGTTCGTTTGTGGAGGTGCAAAGTCACTTTTGACTCTCAAACCCAGATCTCTCAATCGGACCATATTCCCAGAAGATGACTCACCAGCATTATCACTCAAGTGTTTATCATGAAAAAAATGCTTTCAAACGTAATGTTCTAAAGAAATTCTGAAGATCTATCTCAAATTGAAACCAATCAGTAATTGGTGTGGGACTAAATGATAGACCCTTGCTCAAAACTTTAGTCTCCAAATCTGAGAGAGTCACTGATGAAATATTAACAACAAGGTTCACCTCATCCATTATTTCTGTGGGTTCCCCCTGGTGATGGGTCTCAAACGATCGTCCCTCTGCTTGTTGGATTTCCCTTTCTGGTATCTTCTTCTGTGCTCTCCTGTGTTTCTGACCGCCCCTCCTACATTTTCTCCTCTTTCCTGATTGCGTACTTCTAAAAAATCAGACCTTGTAGACTCATCCGTAGAATCAGACTCCACAGTAGTGTAACCAAACCTAGAACGTCCAAATCTCTGAAATTTCCTCCTAGAGTGAGCCTGTTGACTTTGTTGTCCTTGCCAATTATACACTTTTCCATTCTGATAATCCTCAAAGTCTCGGTGCCACTTATCTCTCTTCATTCTCTCAATTTCAACTCTATGTCTCAATAATCTCTGTCCTAACTTTTCTCTGAAGATCTCAAAATCATTAGGAGTGAGTAAAGTCTTAATCTGTGTTTCATGATTAGAAATCCCCGATTTTAAAGAGACTAATTCTCTCTGAAGAAAATCAATATTTAGTAGAATCATCTCAAAAGCATATTTATTATTAATGCCTTCAAATTTCTTACAAAATTCCTCATCATGCAAGAAAAACGTGGGGCGTAAATTCGGGCGTAATCCCCTAGGGATACGTTGGACCCGATAATATTCAATTAGGGTATTAAGATGTAATTCAACCGTGATCAACTTTTTACTATCTTGTTCATACTTTCTCTTCAATATATCCACTGATGGTAAACTTAAAAATGATACATCACATTTGGCATTGTTTAAAAGTCTTTGAACATCTTCTTCTGTATATAAATAAGTACTGTTACGAGATTCAATAATGGAAACATTCTCTGGGCAAGGGTTTTGTAAAATCTCACCCACTGGGTTCACCCCTCGTGCACGATCCCCGGGCTCCATAGTAATCCAAAAAGAAGAGATATTGGGTCAGCACCGAAGTCCAAAATCACCATTCCATAGGAAGATCATGCACCAGAACATCCAAAGGCGAAAATAGCCCAAAAATCGGCTCCAAAGATCCAAGAAAAAATTGTAGGGATGTCAGCATAAAAAACCTTCCTTTTATTAGAAACAACAGTACATAAAGTGCAACGTTTCGGCTCAAAAATACCGAGCCTTTTTCAAGCATAGCCCACCCAAAACAATTGTGCCACATTATATAGGGTAAAAATATGGGCGTCAAAAAAGTGCTTTGGGACCAATCCCCATCCCCAACCTACTCAGAGTGTTGCCCAATTAAAAACCCAATTACTTTATATAAATTAAACAGAATCCAATAAAAATTAAATAACGAAACCCCCCCCCAACCCAATGTTGAGGGGCCATGGGGAGGCTTGTTACGGGGAAGCGTCTCCCAAACCTTACTGCGAAAGGGTCAACAAAGGGGCACGCATGCTCAGAGTGCTTTCCGTTTTAAAGCCTCAGGGGCGAATCCCCCAAGGGCCCGGAGTTTTCGAAATACACTGCCCCCAAAGAGACCTTATTTTTAAACCCACTGGGACACGCCTTTATACAGAGAAATTAAACAAATTTTTCCTTTGTGGGCATAACCTGGGTCACCTGACTTAACTCTGGGATATCTACCACGAAAAAATGGGGATCGATGCCATGAAACAGGGACATTTCCCCCCTTTATAACGTAGGCACTACCCCCACAAGTAAACCACAACGGGGAACAGGGGGCCCAGTGTGCGATACCCCAAAAAAAAGTCCGGCCCCGAACAGCCCCAAATTTATATTTTCTTTAAAAATTTTTTAATTCAACGCTTGGGGGGGTCTTCAAGGTACAAAATTTGGTGTAAACAATCATCTTAAAAAATACTTTAATGAAACCCCACCCACAATATATTTAGAAATTCCCCCCCAAAAACCAACCAAAAATGGCCCAACTCATAATCTTCTTCCTATAAGAATAATAAAATCATTAGTGACGTGAAAAAATGTAAAAAATCTTTTATTAAAAAAAAAACCATAAGCACAATTTTTAAATTTCAAAAGGGTTTATTTGCTTTTAACTTATTGTATTAAACTAAATTTTTGCCCAAAATTTTTTGTAAAAAATTGAACAAAAACCCATTTCAATTTTTTTTTTCTTTAAAACCCTTCTCACGGTCCCCTCCAGGGAAAATCTGACTTGCCCCAATTTACCCCTCAAATTATTACATCTTCGGTATCCTCTTTGGGGGCTTAAAAAAATTTAAACAACACGGGAAAAATTCCCTGTAAAAGATGCCACTCTTTCCTCAAATTTGGGTATCTTAGGCTAAATTTTGTTACTATAGGGGGTTAAAAAAGGGAAATTCCGCTGTTTCCGATTTTTTAAACATTTATTTGAGACCCTCCCTTTTTTCTTATTTCAGCCGTTCTCTATGTCTTTTTCAAAAACCTTCTGGGGTTGGGGTTGATCGTCATTTTCTAAACCCTTTCCTTTTTTTTCGGATAAACCCAGGCACTATCCGGGAGCTTTTACTTTTTATATCCCCCAAAACCCCAGTGTTTTCCCGGGTTTTTAAATCTGAGCCCGCCATGCCAGTGCCCCCGGTACCAAACCTCCCTTTCCCACCCCAACCTGGATCGTCTAAAGGGCTCAAAAGTCCATTCCAGGCCAGCTCCGTTTCCCTTTCCACCCAAATTCCGGAACATCGCCGGGTCCTACCGTTTTCCATTTTTCCGGAGGAATAGGCCCGCCCCCTTTTCGCATCCTTCCTCCTTGACAAAGGGGGGTCGCTTATTTAAACCCCCAACCCCCCCCAAACCAAAAAAAGATGGGGGTCGGGGCCCAAAAGGGGAACCCAACAGCAACTCTCCAACCAACAGGGGTACCACCCAAGGTTAGAGGAAGGGTATGGAGCCCCTTAAATTGAAGAATATTGTGACTCGAATTTTTTTTCATCAAGTCTAATGTAAAAGTACATGGATTTCCCTAAAGGGTTTAAAAAAAGGAAATCCCCCTTTTTCCTCGATGCTGTGAAGCCAACTGGAGGGAAAAGTGAATGGATGAACTTTGACCTTTTGAGGAAAATAAAAAGGAACCCTTTCCAATATGGCCCCCTGGGGGGAGCACCTCAATCCAGAGGGTACAATAAAAAGTAGACCAAAAGGGTTTGGGCAGTGGGGAACCTGACTTTTTTGGGAAAAATTTCACTTTTATCAGTGTAAAGGACTGAGGCCTGAAAACTTCTCCCATAACGTCATTTACATTTCTGGTTGCTCAGGGGAACATGCTTTTTTTTATTTATTTCAAAATGCGAAAGAAAGGGCGCCCTTTTTTTTGGCCCCTTTGATCCTCTTTTCTGTTTTCTTTTCTTTTTATACCCCCCCGGGTATATTTTACTTTTTTTTAAGGGGTCAATTTTTTTTTTTGTACTTTTTTTTTTGTTGATTTTTTTTTTATTTTTTTTAAAATATTGGGCAATGAGTGAAATTTTTTCCCAGTAGAAGCCCCCCACGAGGAGCTCCAATTTATTTATGTCTAGTATTCAGGGCTTTTTTTTAAATTTTTTATCCCAGGATGTTTTTTTCCCTTTTTTTATTTTTTTTTTTAAATTCTCATTTTTTTTTAAAGGGATTTTTTTTCTCCCCTCGGGTTTCTTTTTGCGATATATTGGTAAAAATTGTTTAAAATTGCGGGATACAGGGGGAACCCCTTTTTTTTTGTTTTTCGTAGGATGAGATCGGTGTTGTCTTTTCCCAATGTATGTTGTGTCCCCTTCCTAAATTTGGGGTTTCTAGTCCATTTTGGGGTTTTTGGGGTCAGCGGGCCCCATCTGTTTGGCCAATCTTTCCTTTTAAAAAGTGCCATGATATTTAGGACCGGGCCCATGAGGCCCCAGCAGATGAAAACCCTAAAGAGGTAACTTTCTACAGGGGTGAAACCCTATACCCCATAGAAAGACATAGAAAGCTGCATGGAGCCCAAAAATTGGGGGGCCCCAATAAATTCCGGAAGGATATAGTTTTTGAAGGAAATAGGTCCCTTGGGTCCACAGTATGAAAATGCCCTAGGTCAAAAATTCTTTTGTTGCCATAGAAACCCAATCACGCGCCCCTTTCATTTCCCATAGTGCTCTGGAAAAAAGAAGGGGCGCCCCTGATTGTTGCTAGGGGGAAACCAAAAATGAATTTTTTTGGTTTTGGGCAGTTTTTATACCTGTGGCCCTTTCTTTATCCAGCACTATATTTTTTGGGGGGGCCCCTAATTTTGTGGCGGTATTTTTTTTATACCTATTTAGCCCCTCTTTCTGCTCTTTTTAGTTTTCTATCATTAGGTGGATGGGCCCCTTTATTTTTATTTTGCTATGGGGCCCCCCTCAATTCTATTTTTGCCCCTAACTATTGTTGGCCTATTATTCAGGGAGTTAATTTACAGATAAGCTTTTGGACCCAATTATATGTTCCTGTTTTTTTTTTATTGGTGATAAGTGGACCTAGAAAAAAGATACATTAAAAAATAACTTTTAATAGAAAAGAATAAGAGTTGGGGAAAGTTCTGATTTTAAAAAATTTTGTTTTTGTAAACTTTTTTTAGGTGTTTTAAACCCGTTGTTGTTTTTTGGGTTTTTTAAAAAAATTGTTTTGGGATTCCCCCCCGAACTTCATTTCATTATTTCAAGGGTTCTCTACAAACCCATTTATCTGCTTAAGTAGAAATACTTTGGGAGTGTTTGTGATAAGTGGACCTCCAGTATCCTGCCCTTAGCTGGGCCCAAGGTAAACCCATCTTCCCTATGCATCTAACTGACCTGTTACTTTCACCAAATAAGGTGCCCGTTTCCACCACTGACCCCTGGTGAGTCCGAGTCCAACCAAATTTTACCCCTGAGGGGCCCCCCAAATCAGAAAGGGGGGTACATGTTTCCCTTGGTTTAATTGTTTAAAAAAGTTTTAGAAGTTCAATATGGACAAGTATTTCACATGGCAATGAATGAGTCTTAACATGGTCACCTATGGGTCAATTGAGGTGTATTAAAGTGCAGACTACTCACTTAGTCGCTGACTGTAGCCAAGTGAGTAGCTACCTATGTATTAATCACACAAGTATCAGAAAAAGCCCCCATGGACAAGACCCGCCCATCCCCTCTTCTTTTCAACCCCTATTGTTTTCCAAGGTGATTGCTCCGATTGTTCTCTCTGATCCCCTACAATTTTCTTTAAAAAACCAAAAAATTAACAGGGGCTTTCAACAAAAATTATCATTCCCAAAATGATAAAGAAAGGGGGCGGGGGGGTGACCACCTCTCATTTATTTTCATTGAAAAATTAATGGTTTTCAAACCCGGGTGTGAGCAATGAGGAAAGCACATACCAGGGAAAATTTTGCAAAGTAAAAGGGGGATCTTTTTTGGGGGGCCCGTTACCTTTTACATTACCCTGTCTACAGGGGCACATTTTTTACGTGGGAACCCTGTTCCCCGTTTACCCCCATTTTTCTTTCGGGCTGTGGTCTCATTAAAAAAATTTTTTTGATCTGGACTTCACGGGGCCCAAAAAGGTGCCCCGATTTTCAAATTTCGGATTATCAAAAAATACATTAAACCTACTTGTAAGGGTAGAGGTCGGACCCTCAAGAGGATCTCTTGGCTTCCAGATTTGTGAAATTACATGTTATATCACGGTTTTTGTGCTGGAAACAAATGCTGGATTATCGGATATTTTTGGATTATTTTAGAAGGAAATCTCCCTATTTCTGAAATTTATAAATTATTGGGGGGGGGGGGAGGTTTTTTTTTTATTTTTTTCATTCACCTATAAAAAAAGAATATCCCAAATAGATTCCAAGTCACCCCAGTAAAATTCCCATCATCCAACCTGGGCCCTTTTGATGATAAACCGATCACAAGGTCCCCCCCTCCGGACCCCCCGCTATCACTTGTTAAACTGTGGGAAATTTTGCATTAAGGGCCCACATTATGAAAAAAGGTTTTTATGGGGGGAAAAAAAATGGAAATTTTTAGACCAAAAAACCGTTTCATTCCCTTTGGGCCCTAGTGTTTAATTTTCCCCCCCCGGGGCCCCCCCAGGGGAAAATGAAATTTCACGTGTCCAAAGAAATAAACAGGCTATGTATAGACATTTCTGGGTCCCCCAGAGCCTGGGTTTGGGGGAAACCCTCATTTAAAAGGGTTTTTCCACGATGTGGGTTTTTGACCCCGGGATCCCCCAAAAAGGGGATTTAACACTTTTTAAATAAAATGTGATTAAAAAAAAGTGAAGCCCGTGGAAAATTTCCCAACAGCTTACTTAGACACGACCGGGGCTGGACAGGGGGCTGTTCCCTTTGCCGCGCTTGCCCTGGCTTGCAAATTCTTATCTGAGGAAAGGGGAAAAATTTAACCACTTTCAAAAGGGGGTGGGGGGGAAAGACCTTTTTCCCTTTTTTATAGAAAAAACCACTGGTTGTTTAAAGTGATTATGGGGAAATAAAAATTTTACACGATCCCCGCTTTCTGGGTCTGTTCTCGCCCCCCCTCTCCTTTCCCCTTTATCTGGGACCCCATGTTTATCTTCTCTTTTGAGTAACAAAAGGTAAGGACTCAGGGCTTGGCAAAACCCCTTTAAAATTCTTTTTTTGGCCCCCCTTTCTTCTGGAAACCATCACACGTTCCCCCAGGTTGTTTTTTTTTCTACTGCAAGTTTAGTGAGGATTAGTTCCCCGCCAGGGATAAGCCCATGGGCAGGTGTGGCACTGTTTTTGGAAGTAAGCAGCCTTGTTTTATTTTTGAATTCCCGGACATCCCCTTTAAGTATCTCACACAAGCCTTATAATTGGTCGTCTCTGCTTAGCTACCTGGTGTGATTAAAAATTTTGGGAAAATTTTTGTAGCCTATTAAAGAATTTGGGCAAATTTTGAAATGGGGGAAGGGGAAAATCTGAAAATTTGAGGAAATTTACCACAGCGAAATTTTTTGCGGTTTTTTTTTTTTTTTTGCAGAAAATTTTTGCACTAAAAATCATGCTTTTAATTTTGTTTTGGGGAAAGGTTTTTTTTCCCGCAAATGCATGGGTTTCAGATGAATGGGAGATTTTCGGGAAAAGCCCGCAACCCAAACTGTGCTTTGAATGTCCCCTTTTCAGAAATTTTTTTGGGAAAAAATTTTTTGGGCCCCAAAATTGGGGCCCAAAAAAAAGGGGCTTTAAAAACAAAAAGAACAAAATTTAATGAATGTTATACAGCATAATCCTAATATGGACGGTCTAAATTACATTATACAGCATAATCCTAATCTGGACAATCTGAACGGCATTTTACAACATAATCCTAATCTGGACGGTCTAAATTACATTATACAGCATAATCCTAATCCGATCAATCTAAACTACATTATACAGTATAATCTCAATCTGGATGATCTCAACTGTATTATAGAGCATAATCCTAATCTGATGATCTAAACTACATTATACAGCATAATCCTAATCTGAGTCATCTAAACCTACATTATACAGCATATTCCTAATCTGGACCATCTAAATTACTTTTTATACAGCATAATCCTAATCTGGACGATCTAAACTACAGTGGTGGCCAAAAGTATTGGCACCCCTGCAATTCTGTCAGATAATACTCAGTTTCTTCCTGAAAATGATTGCAATCACAAATTCTTTGGTATTATTATCTTCATTTAATTTGTCTTCAATGGAAAACCACAAAAACACTTGTCATAAAGCCAAATTGGATATAATTCCACACCAAACATAAAAAGGCGGTGGACACAAGTATTGGCACTGTTTAAAAAATCATGTGATGCTTCTCTTATTTTTGTAATTAACAGCACCTGTAACTTACCAGTGGCAACTAACAGGTGTTGGCAATAACTAAATCACACTTGCAGCCAGTTGACATGGATTAAAGTTGACTCAACCTCTGTCCTGTGTCCTTGGGTGACCACATTGAGCATGGAGAAAAGAAAGAAGACCAAAGAACTGTCTGAGGACTGGAGAATCCAAATTGTGAGGAAGCCTGAGCAATCTCAAGGCTACAAGTCCATCTCCAAAGACCTGAATGTTCCTGTGTCTACCGTGCGCAGTGTCATCAAGAAGGTTAAAGCCTATGGCACTGTGGCTAACCTCCCCATGGCACTGTGGCTAACCTCCCTAGATGTAAAGCCCATGGCACTGTGGCTAACCTCCCTAGATGTAAAGCCCATGGCACTGTGGCTAACCTCCCTATGGCACTGTGGCTAACCTCCCTATGGCACTGTGGCTAACCTCCCTATGGCACTGTGGCTAACCTCCCTAGATGTAAAGCCCATGGCACTGTGGCTAACCTCCCTAGATGTAAAGCCCATGGCACTGTGGCTAACCTCCCTAGATGTAAAGCCCATGGCACTGTGGCTAACCTCCATAGATGTAAAGACCATGGCACTGTAGCTAACCTCCCTAGATGTAAAGCCCATGGCACTGTGGCTAACCTCCCTAGATGTAAAGCCCATGGCACTGTGGCTAACCTCCCTAGATGTAAAGCCCATGGCACTGTGGCTAACCTATACACAGTATGTGGATGCTGACCAGGGAATAAACAATAAAGATATATGCTTTTTCTTCTTATTTATTCATACATACATATAAGTATATATATAAAGCAGTCTTTGTGCCAAATCTTCAAAACCGTACCATGTATACAAGGATAAGAGCACAGAACACTTAGCTGAATTCAGCGAGTCCTTTCAAGGTAAATATGTAGATGAACACGCCAGCAAGCCATACGAGGAATGGAGCGGAACCCAAGCCGTCCCTACTGTCAGTAGCTTGCATGTAGCCCGATCACACGCGACGTTTCGGGGAACGCCCCCTTCTCAAGCGTGACATAACTTCCAGGAGGGCCGTTTTTTATAGTGTCCGACTCAAGGTACGTTAATATCTCTACTACTGCAACATTATTAACATGTTAAATACAAACGTACATATAAAATTCACTTGGACAAATACTAAACACGGACATCTACTAACAGGCCTACTATCACTAAGGAACCTATACATAATCCTAGACTTATACAAGGCAAATCTACTGTCTACTGTAACTAGTATAGTGTCCTAAGTAGATAGTGTATATCAACCTAAAAACAACGGCAACAAGGTGCGGGGTATACACCTAACTCGATTATAAAAATACATTCCACTGGCAACTTTCATTTAACCCCTTCGGTGAAAGCGCTTCTAGTCTGGTAATCCAATATACCTCTCTTCGCAGAAGCTTAATTTTGATCTGTTCAGTATCATTCCCTTCTATTTCTTCCAGTACACACCAACGAAGATCAGAGGCATTGTGTCCCCTTTCAAAAAAATGTCTCGCTACCGTAGTCTCTGTGTACCGTTTCTTCGTCTCATTATAAGCTAGCTGTTCACACTTCTTTTCTCTTTCTTCCTGTTTTTTTGTTGTATAAAGGCGAATTTGAGATTTATGTTCGTTGATCCTAATACGGACCATTCTCGATGTTTGTCCTACATAGCACATGCCGCATGGGCACTTCAATAAATAGATCACCTTGCTAGTGTTGCATGTGAAGTAACCCCTAATAGGTATATTATATCCCTGTGTGGGATGTGATATACATTCACATTTGATGATACATGACAGTACTGGCACGATAAACAAGGGTATGTACCCCTTTTTTTTGTATCCAATGTTTTTTGTCTGGATGTTTTCTTAATCAAATCAGAGTGGACAATAAAATTGCCAATCGATTTACCTTTCTGATAGACAAATTTAGGGTACTCTTTAAAGAGATTCCCAAATTATGTCATGTATAGGTTCCTTAGTGATAGTAGGCCTGTTAGTAGATGTCCGTGTTTAGTATTTGTCCAAGTGATTGTTATATGTACGTTTGTATTTAACATGTTAATAATGTTGCAGTAGTAGAGATATTACGTACCTTGAGTCGGACACTATAAGAACGACCTTCCTGGAAGGGATGTCACGCTTGAGAAAGGGGGCGTGTCCCCCGAAACGTCGCGTGATCGGGCTACATGCAGCTACTGACGTAGGGACGGCTTGGGTTCCGCTCCATTCCTTGTATGGCTTGCTGGCGTGTTCATCTACATATTTACCTTGAAAGAACTCGCTGAATTCAGCTAAGTGTTCTGTGCTCTTATCCATGTATACATGGTACGGTTTTGAAGATTTGGCACAAAGACTGCTTTATATATATATATACTTATATGTATGAATAAATAAGAAGAAAAAGCATATATCTTTATTGTTTATTCCCTGGTCAGCATCCACATACTGTGTATAGTTTATTTAAGCAGGGGGGGTCCTGCTTTGATGCTGCTCTAGCACAGGAACACAGAGTGCAATTAGTAACATTGTGACAGTGGCTAACCTCCCTAGATGTAAAGCCCATGGCACTGTGGCTAACCTCCCTAGATGTAAAGCCCATGGCACTGTGGCTAACCTCCCTAGATGTAAAGCCCATGGCACTGTGGCTAACCTCCCTAGATGTAAAGCCCATGGCACTGTGGCTAACCTCCCTAGATGTGGACGGAGCCCATGGCACTGTGGCTAACCTCCCTAGATGTGGACGGAAAAGAAAAATTGACGAGAGATTTCAATGCAAGATTGTGCGGATGGTGGATAAAGAACCTCGACTAACATCCAAACAAGTTCAAGCTGCCCTGCAGTCCGAGGGTACAACAGTGTCAACCCGTACTATCCGTCGGCGTCTGAATGAAAAGGGACTGTATGGTAGGATACCCAGGAAGACCCCACTTCTTACCCCGAGACATAAAAAAGCCAGGCTGGAGTTTGCCCAAACTTACCTGAGAAAGCCTAAAACGTTTTGGAAGAATGTTCTATGGTCATATGAGACAAAAGTAGAGCTTTTTGGGAAAAGGCATCAACATAGAGTTTACAGGGAAAAAAAGAGGCATTCAAAGAAAAGAACACGGTCCCTACAGTCAAACATGGCAGAGGTTCCCTGATGTTTTGGGGTTGCTTTGCTGCCTCTGGCACTGGACTGCTTGACCGTGTGCATGGCATTATGAAGTCTGAAGGCTACAAACAAATTTTGCAGCATAATGTAGGCCCAGTGTGAGAAAGCTGGGTCTCCCCTCAGAGGTCATAGGTCTTCCAGCAGGACAATGACCCAAAACACACTTCAAAAAGCACTAGAAAATGGTTTGAGAGAAGGCACTGGAGACTTCTAAAGTGGCCGCAATGAGTCCAGACCTGAATCCCATAGAACACCTGTGGAGAGATCTCACAATGGCAGAGAAGGCGTCCTTCACATCTCAGGGGCCTGGAGCAGTTTGCCAAAGAAGAATGGTCTAAAATTCCAGCAGAGCATTGTAAGAAACTCATTGATGGTTACCGGAAGCGGTTGTTCGCAGTTATTTTGGCTAAAGGTTGTGCTACCAAGTATTAGACTGAGGGCGCCAATACTTTTGTCCGGCCCATTTTTGAAGTTTTGGGTGAAATGATCAATGATTTGATTTTTGTCCCATTCTCTTTTGTGTTTTTTCATTGCAAGCAAAATAAATGAATATATTAATACCAAAGAATTTGTGATTGCATTTTCAGGAAGAAACTGAGTATTATCTGACAGAATTGCAGGGGTGCCAATACTTTTGGCCACCACTGTACATTTTATACAGCATAATCCTAATCTGAACAATCTAAACTACATTATACAGCATTATCCTCATCTAAACTATCTAAATCTCCATTATACAGCATAATCTGAATAATCTAAACTACAGTATACAGCATAATCCTAATCTGAACAATCAAAGGTCCAGTTCACTTCTACATTGGAGATTCCATTAATGGCCAGCATCTCAGAAGCGGTGCCAGATCCATTACGTGACAGATACCAACATCGCACAGTGGATCTCATTAGCTCTATTGGAATCAGACGGGTTTCCATCCATCATGGTGTCCATTATTTCACCCCCAAAAAAGCCCTGCTTGTTGTTTAATTTTTTCCATACTTTTTGAAGGAATCTGCGATGTAGGCTCCAAACGTGAATTTAGCTTTAATCTACATTATACAGCGTAATCCTAATCCAAACTATTTTATTCTTCACTATACACCATAATCCCAATTTGAACCATCTAAAACTGTTACACAGCATAATCCTAATCTGAACAATCCTAATCCTGGTTCATATCTGCATTGGAGGATTCATCTGAGTCCTCCATTTCAGTGGCAGTGCCGAACTCATTACATGACAGTGACTACAATTGGGAAAATTATCCACAGACAGCACTTCAACAATTCAATGGTCTTTATTCCCCTACAGTGTAGTGACTACAATTGGGTCTGTCATGTTAACGGATAAATAGTGCTGCATGCTGCGCTATTTTTTCATAATTTTTGTAATGGAGGCTTTGAATGGAACCTCCAAACTAGATGTGAAACAGGCCTTAATCTACATAATCTACATAATACAGCATCATTTTAATCCAAACCTTAATCCAACAATCTAAATTGCACTGCATAATCCCTATCTGGACAATCTAAAGCTATATTATACAGCATAATCCTAATAGAACAATCTAAACTATACAGCATAATCCCTACCTGGACAATCTAAATCTAAATTATACAGCATAATCCCTACCTGGATAATCTAAATCTACATTATAAAACATAATCCTAATACAACAATCTAAATGATACAGTTTAATCGCTATCTGGACAATCTAAATCAACATTGGAAAACATAATCCTAATCCAACAATCTAAATTATACAGCATAATCCTTGTCTGGACAATCTAAATCTACATTAGAAAACATGATCCTAATCCAACAATCTAAATTATTCAGCATAATCCCTATTTGGACAATATACATTAGAAAACATAATCCAAATTCAATAAATCCCCTGTTTCAGGGAGGAAAAGATTTTCTTTTTGCCTGAATATTTAATCCCAGCTTGTTCGATTTTAAGGCGCCATTTCCTTCCATACATTTATAAAGGTTTAAATAATGGAGGATTATGTTAAAAAAAAAAGAAAAAAAAAACTTTACCTAATGTACTTATTGCAGGGCAACTCTAAGGAGTACATGAAAGCAGGACTTCAGATCAGTGTTTGATATAAAATAATGATAAAAAACCATAAAATAGAGGCTGCGGGCAGCACACATTAGGCTTATTTAAGATGTTTCATTTCCTTTTTGCTTTTTTTTTTACAGGATGGATATAAATAGATATAAATATATTTTTGTTGGCTCGTTTGTACGATTCTGAAAGGAGGGAATCATGTTTTGCTCTCCTATGAAAATATATAATACAATATTTACAATAATGTGAGGGGTGTACTCACTTTTGTCAGATACTGTAGATATGGGATACATAGAAATAGATAAACATGAGACCTGCACTCTTGGTGCCTTCCTGCAGGATCTATGTGGTATGGGTATGTGGGTTGCAGTGGGGGGACCCGTTTGGGTCATACTTACCAACTCTCCCTGATCGTCAGGGAGACTCCCTGAAAAGGGGAAGTCCTCCCGGTCTCCCGGAAGAGTTGGTAAATCTCCTGCTATGCTAGATTTGTCACCAATCTGGTAAACTACCAGCAGGGATGGATTTACTGCCAGGGACCAGTGCCGGTATTTTATTTGTACCTGCCATATCAAGTGCTGGTAACTTTTAGAATACACTCTTGGGCAGCCTATTAAGGGATGTTCACACCGATTTTTTTGGCCACTGTTTGGCCACTGATTTTTCAGCGCCCAAAACAGCATCAAAACCTCGCCTGAAACACACTTCATCAGAAGAGGTTTTTGATGAGGTTTTGGATGAGGTTTTCTCTCATACAAATTAATAGCCAGGGCAAAAACTGTGCTGAAAAACGAGTCAAAAATGCGCCACGCACTGTATACACTAGGGCAGCATATATGGCTGAAAATGGGCCAAACATAGTCACAAGTGGACAATGTTTGGTCAGTTTTATCCTAAGCCTATATGGCAGCTAAACCACTTTATACACCTGAGGAGTTTTTCTTACTGGCCGTGGGTTGCTCTGTAAATAGTGGTGGTGCTAGGGTAAAGCATCATGAGACGCTGGCCTGACATCACTTGGTGCAGAGGGACCACATTGTAGCTCGGCTCTGAAGGAAAGCTGATTGATGTGGTGTCACCCAGCTTGGATGCTGGTTAGGAGATCCAATGTCCAGTAAAGCTGAAGGATACCACTTCCCTTATCAGCTTTCCTCCAAAGCTGTTACACAGATGTGACAAGGGGGTGTGATTTATGCAAAAGAGGGTGCGTCATGTAAAACGGGGTGTTGTCCACTCAAAACATCAAGGCGGCAAGCTGCAATTCAAATCTCCCTGAAGGCCACTTTCAAAAGTTGGCAAGTATGGTTTAGGTACGGTCACAACAAACGATACAACACAATATTTCTTTAGAAGTTTTATTTGAAAAAATGAAACATAGTAAACACTGAACGTAGCTGAAAGCTCTATGCAAACTCAGCTCCCTTATTCCAGCACACACGTGGCAATGCAGCAAGAGAGTCACACATGTCCATGCTCAGAAGCTGTATACAAAAGTGAAGAACAAAACAGTATAGAAAACAACTCAAAGCAGAGACATCTCTCTTCAGTGTTTCTTTCAGACAAGGTGAAAAGTCTCTAAAACTCTGTAAAGCGTTTTGATGAGAAGCCGAGGGTCTCATGCCGGAAGCACTCGGAGTCTATTTACACTTCTATAAATACAATTATTAATTATACAGCAAAGAAAAGATAATTTCATCATGAAATTGTACATGATGCAGATAACACTAGCACTGGACGAGACATGGCCTTATCTCCACACAAAGGGTTACACGGCTTGACACATGTCTTGTTTGGGTAAATGGACATCATATCGGGGGAGGGGGTTCTCCTTTAAGGAAGCGGAAACAGCCAATAATATGGCTTTTTTTGGACAAACCCATCACCTGCATACAGAGAAAGCATTTATTTAAGGGGTTGTCTCACTACAGGGATTGCTGCTTTTTATGTTAAAGATCTTGCAAAAAACAAGTCACTTTGCAATATGTGTCCATTAACAGTGTCCTACCTATTCCTAGATATCCCCTCTTGTATGGGCTGCATCAGCTCCTCAGGTCGCTATAGCTACAGACCTGTTCGATCTCTCCTGATAGGCTGCCAGCACTGGTTGCTATAGCTACAGACCTGGCTTCTACTGCAGCCTAGTAGAAGCCAGTAAACACGCCCCTGAATTCAAAGTGAAACCAAGAAAACAGGACTGAAGTGAGATGAATCAGTTGTAGTGAGACAACCCCTTTAACGAGGATGAGCTATGACCCAGAATCTACCACTTGTCTAGTTCACGGTTCAGCATTCAAGTTCATGAGGACGTGTTGCAATACTAGAGATAGCCCATAGGCAAGGGTGGCGCTGTTTCTGGGAAATAAGAAAACCTTGTTTTTATACAACCCTTAATGTCTTCTTAAAGGGCCAGAAGCACGACCTCATCCCACAGAAATAGCTCTGTGTGCAGGCAGTGCCTCCACTATTTCTCTAAGCTGCCTCTTTTTCCAACATTTTTAGGTGGCCCCATTGTAAATATTCGCTTCTTGTTAATTACTGGCAATGCAAAATACCGCAGGCAATAAATGACATAGATGTGGATGAAAAAAACAATCATATCCCCACTCTCATCCATATAATCTCTGATAGAAAATGATAACCGAAATCTGACTGGTTGCTGTGGGCAAGGCCTCCATTTGTAATCTATTGTACTTTTAAACATGACACCTTGTACGTGTCACTTACAATGCATTATACATGGGGGAAAAAAATCTCTCCCACTAAATTGGTCAGTGTGAGGATTTAAGCGCCTTTCAAACCTCACTGTTTTGCATAAAGCAAAGGCTTATGGGAAAAGAGCTGAGGAGCTCCACAGCGCACTCTATTGGATGTAGTTATCCTCAATCCACATGTAGCTTGCAGAAGCCTAGCAGAGTGAAAGGGATTTAAGCCGAACCAGTTAAGTTCATCTACAGACAGCTGTTTCAGGGTATTTGCCCCTTGTCAGTGCAGAGTAGAACTTACTGGATGGCTGGGTGAGAGGCGAGAGTGGTGTCAGATCCAGGTGAGGAACGTATAAAATAGAGCCCTGCTGCCATCTAGAGTCCACCGAGATGTATGACAGTAGTAAAGTAAAGTAAAATTGAGCAAAAAAGTGCTATAAAAGATGAAAGTCTGCTGATCCTCCAAGACTGCATACATTATATAAAAAGGAGCTCTGCCAATATGTAGTGGCCCCCAGAGTGTATGACAAGAGTCAGGACTGGGACAAGGAATTCTGGTGCCCTGCAAACTGCGGATCTCCAGCTGTTGGGAAGCTACAACTCCCATCATGCCCACTGATATAGATGATATACATGCATGCTGTGAGTTGTAGTTTCCCAACAGCTGGAGAGCTGCAGTTTGTAGACCACTGCCCTAGGCAAATAAGGCACACAGCGCCCCTCAATGGAAAGTACAGCCCACTCCATCCCTTCTTCGCATCCCCTTTCTGCCTGGGATGAAGCGGCGCCATAGGCGGTCGCCTACCTTCTACCTGTCATCCCGAGCCTGAGAGTTCATACATTATGTTTAAAGGAGCTCTGCTACCACTTAGTGACCTCCAGAGAACATACATTATGCAAGATGTAACCGCTACCATCTAGTGACTCCCCACATGTCTGACAAGAGTGCATACAATATGTTAAAATGACCCCTGTTATCACCTAGTGTATGACGCGAGTACGTACTTTATGTTAGAAGGAGCTCTGCTATCAGCTAGTGTATGATGAGAGAACCTACATCATGTTAGAAGGAGCTCTGCTACCAGCCATGTATGGGAGTTGTAGTTACCTACACTGGAGAGGCAGCTTGCTAGCATGCCTAGTGCAATAAGGAAGCGTACCTCTCAATGGTAAAGACAGCCCTCTCATCAGCGTTATGTGAGAACCTTTCTCCATGTTAGAAGGGGCTCTGCTATCCTACGTGTATGATGAGAGTAACTACATCATGTTAAAGAAGCTCTGCTACACTAGTAGATCAGAGAACATACATTATGCAAGATGAACCGTACATCTGCTATCCAGCATGTCTGAAAGAGTGCATACAATATGTTAGAAAGCCCTGTATCACCTAGTGTATGATGGAGTACTACATTATGTTAGAAGGAGCTCTGCTACAGCTAGTGTATGATGAGAGAACCTACATCATGTTAGAAGGAGCTCTGCTACCAGCCAGTGTATGAGGAGAGTACCTACATCATGTTAGAAGGAGCTCTGCTATCAGCTAGTGTATGATGAGAGAACCTACATCATGTTAGAAGGAGCTCTGCTATCAGCCAGTGTATGACGAGAGTACCTACATCATGTTAGAAGGAGCTCTGCTACCACCTATTGTATGATGAGAGTACCTACATCATGTTAGGAGCTCTGCTACCACCTAGTTTATGATGAGAGTACCTACATCATGTAAGAAGGAGCTCTGCTACCACCTAGTGTATGATGAGAGTACCTACATCATGTTAGAAGGAGCTCTGCTACCACCTAGTGTATGATGAGAGTACCTACATCATGTTAGAAGGAGCTCTGCTATCAGCCAGTGTATGACGAGAGTACCTAAATCATGTTAGAAGGAGCTCTGCTATCAGCTAGTGTATGATGAGAGTACCTACATCATGTTAGAAGGAGCTCTGCTACCACCTAGTGTATGATGAGAGTACCTACATCATGTTAGAAGGAGCTCTGCTACCACCTAGTGTATGATGAGAGTACCTACATCATGTTAGAAGGAGCTC
This sequence comes from Phyllomedusa bahiana, assembly GCA_025379985.1. NCBI lineage: Eukaryota > Metazoa > Chordata > Amphibia > Anura > Hylidae > Phyllomedusa > Phyllomedusa bahiana. The sequence goes on along the minus strand of JAODAL010022966.1, from coordinate 33,477 downwards.
TGCTACCACCTAGTGTATGATGAGAGTACCTACATCATGTTAGAAGGAGCTCTGCTACCACCTAGTGCAGCACATTTCAACAAAAGGCGATGTGTTCTGGCATATGACAAGTGTAGGATACTACTCAGCGAAACATCCAGTATAGCAAAATAAAAACTAGTGATCTCATAGGGGTAAGACAAAATGAAATGATGGCTGGAAAGTATACATATGACCCCATTCACTGCAGGGAAGAAGAACTATAGGATATTTGTGGATTTTGCATTGCTCGCAATTTTGCCACCTAAACGGGTAGAATACACTTTATGAAGCAAAGTCAGTACACCCCTCACAATTTTGTAAATATTGTATTATATATTTTCATAGGAGAGCAAAACATGATTCCCTCCTTTCAGAAACTGGGCCGCAGGGCAGTATTCCAACATGATAATGGCCCCAAACACACCTCCAAGACGACCACTTTCTTGCTAAAGAAAATGGGGGTAAAGGTGCTGGACTGGCCAAGAATGTCTCCAGACCTAAATCCTATTGAGCATCTGTGGGGCAACCTCAAACAGAAGGTGGAGGAGTGCAAGGTCTCTAACATCCACCAGCTGCGTGATGTGATGTCATCATGGAGGAGAGGAAGAGGATTCCAGTGGCTTCAACCTGTGAAGCTCTAGTGACCTCCATGTCCAAGAGAGTTAACCCCTTAACGACCGCCCACCGTCTGTTGACGGTGGCTGGTGCAGGTTATTCGTCTGCAGCAAAAATTGAAAAAAAATTCTGCAATTATTTATAAGTGAACTTAAACTATTCCCCCATGAAGTACAACTCGAATAAAACGAGGCCTCATACAACTGCGTCATTGAAAAAATAAAAAAGTTGCAACTGTTGAAACGCAAGGAGGCAAAAACTAAAGAAATGTTCTGGTCATTAACTACTTTTCAGGCGTTCGGCTTAAGGGGTTATGACAGTGCTAAAAACAATGGTGGCCCACAAAATATTGACACTTTGGGCACAATTTGTCCATTTTGACTTAGGGTTGTACTCACTTTTGTTGCCAGCGGTTTAGACATTGAAGGTTGTGTGTTGAGTTATTTTGAGGGCACACCAAATTTACACTTACACAAGGTGAACACTGACTGCTTTACAGGGGCTCGGGCCCTTTGTATTAAGTTTTGCTCAGTAGAGCTGCGTCCACACGGCATTTTTCACGCCACATTGTGAACTGCGAATGTATTTTTACAGAGAAAAAAACGTATATTCCTGTAACTAATTTTACCCGTATTCCACATAGATCCCGTCCATCCCCTCAGCAGTCACTGTACAATGAAAATCAGCCCTGACAAATTTGCATTTTCAAAAGCGCTCACCTACATATGACAGTGTAATACCTTATAAATAAGTTACAAAATAATACACCTATACATGGAGCAAATATGCCATGCAAATTGTTACTAAAAAAAAATACCTCCTACAATACTAAGACCCAAAACTATCCCTACTTAAGGATTAAATAATACTTCCAGACCATGACAAAAGTCGACCACCACATGTGACTGTCAGTTGTACACAGGCTATGCAGATTTGTGTAGTACACAACTAATAGTTGTCCTGTGGACAGATTCTCCCACCTGAGCTGTGGATCTCTACATCTCCTCCAGAGTGACCATGGGTCTCTTGGCTGCTTCTCTAATTAGTGCTCTCATTGTCTGGGCTGTCAGTGTAGGTGGGTGGCCATGTCTTGGTAAGATAGCGGTTGTGCCATACTCCCTCCATTCATGGATATTGGATTGAACAGTGCTCCGTGAGAAGTTTAGAACTTGGGCTATATTTTAAAACCTACCCCTGCAATAAACTTTGCCACAACTTTATCCCTGAGCTCTCTGGTGTGTTCCTTGGTTTTCATGATGCTGTTTGTTCACTTATGTTCTCTAACAAACCTCTGAGGCCTTCACAAAACAGCTGTAGTTATACTGAACATAAATTACATACAGATGTACTCCAATTACTAATTAGATGATTTCTAAATACAATTGGTCACACTGAATTCTATTTAAAGGGGTTTTGCCATGATGTAATGTTGACGTGGGATCCTCCAAAATGGGCATTTCATCACTTTTCCAAATATGTGTCATCAAAAAAAGTGAAGCCTGTGAGAGCTACAGCATTGCTCAGTCCCCTTAGTTTCCTGAAAGTTTACATTAGATACGACCAGGAGCTGATCTGGCCATGCGTGCGTGCGTGCTTGTGTGTTTGCACTTCTTATCTGATGACAGGGAACATGAAGGAGTTTGCAAGGGGCTGGGGAGAAAGTGCAGTGTGTGAGGCTGTGTCTTTTGTGTAGGTAATCCACTGGTTGTAATGTAATTATTCGAGTAAACATTGCAGACATTCCCTTCTTCCTCGCTCTGTGCTCACCCCCCTCCCTTTCCCCCGTGACTCAGCATGCTTTGTTTATATTCTCTCCTGAGCAGATAAGAGGTAAGGAACTCAATTCATGGCAAACCCCTTTAAGGGTATATATATATATATATATATATATATATATATATATATATATATATATATATATATATATATATATGTATATATATACACACACATATATATGTATGCATGCAAAACTTTTCAGTTTTTCAATTTGCAAACATTTGGGGATGCATGTATCATTTTCTTTATACGTCATAAATACTTGCTACTGTGTGTTGCTCTATCACATAAAATACCAATAAAACACATTTAAGTTTGTGGCCTGTGGCTGTAACATTTTAAAATAAACAGTTTGAAGGGTAAGAAAACAAGACTTTTGCAAACCAGTTGTGTGTGTGTGTGTGTGTGTGTGTGTGTGTGTGTGTGTGTGTGTGTGTGTGTGTGTGTGTGTGTGTGTGTTTATATATATATATAGTGAAGGATATAATTATTTGATCCCTTGCTGATTGTGTAAGTTTGCCCACTGACATAGACATGAACAGTCTATAATTTTAAGGGTAGGTTAGTTTTAACATTGAGAGGATATAAAACATAAAGTCCAGTAAATCACAATATATAAATTTATTTGCATTTTGCTGAGAGAAATAAGTATTTGACCCCCTACCAGCCATTAAGAGTTCTGGCTCCTACAGACCAGTTAGACCAGTGTTTCTCAACTCCAGTCCATAGGGCCCACCAACAGGTCATGTTTTCATGATCTCCCGCAGAATGCACTGACCATAATTATATCACCTGTGTCAGAATCTACCACAGAATGCACGGACCATAATTATATCACCTATGCAATACTGAGGAAATCCTGAAAACATGACCTGTTGGTGGGTCTTGAGGACTGGAGTTGAGAAACACTGAGTTAGACGCTCCTAATCACCTCGTTACTTGCATTAAAGACAGATGTCTTAAATAGTCTCCTTTCCACAGACTCAATTAATTAGTCAGACTCTAACCTCTACAACATGAGCAAGACCAAAGAGCTTCCTAAGGATGTCAGGGACAAGATCATAGACCTGCACAAAGCTGGAATGGGCTACAAAACCATAAGTAAGATGCTGGGTGAGAAGGAGACAACTGTTGGTGCAATAGTAACAAAATGGAAGAAATACTGTCACTCGACATGGATCAGGGGCACCATGCACAATCTTACCTCGTGGGGTATCCGTGATCATGAGGCAGGTACGAGATCAGCCTAAAATTACTTGGCGGGAAATTGTTAATGATCTCAAGGCAGCTGGGACCACAGTCACCAAGAAAACCATTGGTAACATATTATGCCATAATGGTTTAAATTCCTGCGGTGCCCGCAAGGTCCCCCTGCTCAAGAAGGCGAATGTGCAGGCCCGTCTGAAGTTTGCCAATGAACACCTGGATGATTCTGTGAGGGATTGGGAGAAGGTGCTGTGGTCACATGAGACAAAAATTTAGCTCTTTGGCATTAACTCGCCATGTTTGGAGGAAGAGAAATGCTGCCTATGACCCAAAAAACACCGTCCTCACTGCCAAGCATGGAGGTGGAAACATTATGTTTTGGGGTTGTTTCTCTGCTAACAATGGGAGAATGGATGCAGCCATGTACCATTAAATCCTGAGTGACCTCCTCCTTCCCTCCGCCAGGACATTAAAAATGGGTCATGGCTGGGTCTTCCAGCAAGACAATGACCCAAAACATACAACCAAGGCAACAAAGGAGTGGCTCAAAAAGAAGCACATTAAGATCATGGAGTGGCCTAGCCAGTCTCCAGACCTTAATCCCATAGAAAACGTATGGAGGGAGTTAAAGCTCCAAGTTGCCAAGCAACAGCCTCAAAATCTTAATGATTTAGAGATGATCTGCAAAACCTCATCAACTACAAAAAATGTCTGACTTCTGTGCTTGCCAACAAGGGTTTTGCTACTAAGTATTAAGTCTTGTTTGACAGTGAGATCAAATACTTATTTCTCACTGCAAAATGCAAACCAATTTATATAATGTGATTTTCTGGATTTTATTTTGGATATTCTACCTCTCAATGTTAGAATTAATCTACCCTTAAAATTATAGCCTGTTCATGTCTTCATGTCAAACTTACAAAATTAGCAAGGGATCAAGTACTTATTTCCTTCACTGTACATATCAACTTATTAAATACAACTTAAGCCATAAGTTGTATTTAATATGTGGATATGTATATTTATATATTGTGTCTATAAACAGTGTTAAGACTCCTGCACTTAAGTCTTAATGTGCTGTCTCACTATGCTGTTTTGCAGAACCACAGCCAGCTTCAGACTCACACATCCTGGTCAGGCTGTGGGTGGTTCTACAGTAGTGATTGGCATATCAGCTTTGCTATTCCTAGATGAGCCGGTTACAATGACTTGAGTGCAGGAAACTCAGCAGGGAGTGACTCATTATGGTCGGACAGCAGCTTGTGGAGCAATCAGATAAGAGATAGGTGGTTGGTAACTTAGAGAAACTTGGGTACACTAGCAGTAGATGAAATCTCCTCTATCTCCTAAACAAAGCAAAATCAAAACAGCAATGCATTTGGTTATAGTCTTCATTTACCTTTCCCTACATGTCAACAATGAATCATTGTGGTAAGAAAACGCCTTTAAATGTTCCTAAAAGGTGGTCCCACCCCCTACAGATTGATACATGTTTCAAATAGTTACCTCTTACCACTGCTGGTGTACTCTGTTTGGTTTTGTTGTGGTTTGAAATCCACTAGCATCATTACACCCAGATGCGGCCCACACATCTGTCTATGGGCTATGCTTGGTACTGCAAAATCTAAGTTTAAGCTGCAATACCATAGAAACCAACACCACTGAGCAATTTATAATCGAAAATTCCATGTAGTTTTTTTTAACAAAGGTACTTGTATTTTTTTCTGTTCTGAAGGACTGAAAAATGGGGCTTTGCTATAAGCTGTACAGTTCATAATTGCTGGTTTTATGGTGTAAGAAGTCACAGCTCTAGTTCATCATTAATACCATATTTCATATCATCTACCTATAGAATGAGCCACCACATTTTCACTTTATTACATGACCTCATGGCTCAGTGGCTGCAGCTTTTACCTGCAGAGCTGTGGTTCCAGCTGTATAGCCACCAGTGTAACATCTGTATGAAGCTGGAGTGTTGGACCAATGTTTCAGGGGTTTAATCCAATAACACCCAAAAATTACAGGTAAATGATTTGGCTTCCTAAGAAATTGCCCCTAGCATGGTGTGCGATATGGAAATAAGATTGTGACCTGGTAAGAGGACTGATGTGAGTGACTATATTCCCTATACAACACTGTGGAATATGTTAGTTCTATATACACAACAAGAAAGAAATTCCATAAATCCACTTTATTTTCTATACCGACCGAGCACAGGAGGAGAAGCCGGCAATTTAAAGGGGTTGTCTCACCACATTGATTCATCTTACCTCAGTCCTGTTTTCTTGGTTTCATTTTGAATTCAGGGGTGTGTTTACTGGCTTCCACTAGGCTGCAGTAGAAGCCCGGTCTGTAGCTATGGCAACCAGTGCTGGCAGCCTATCATGAGAGATTGAACAGGTCTGTAGCTATAGCAACCAGCGCTGGCAGCCTATCATGAGACATTGAACAGGTCTGTAGCTATAGTGACCTGAGGAGCTGCTGCAGCCCATACAAGAGGGGATATCTAGGAAAAGGTAGGACACTGTTAATGGACATATATTGCAAAGTGACTTGTCTTTAACATAAAAAGCAATCCTTGTAGTGAGACATCTCCACCGGTGGGCCCTAGACACCCCAGTCCGACACTGCTTCTTTACTACATGCTGAGCACCACTGTTTAAATTGCTGAACACCACAAGAAAAACTCTAAAGAAGTACATTTAGGCTAGGTATTAAACAACAATACAATACCTCCAAAAAGTTTTTTTATTATTATTTTATTTTGTATCGATACATGTGTCTTGGTTGCTGTATGTCTGCCTCTTGCTAAGGATCCTTTCGAGTGACCTTGGGAAATCTTTTTTGAAGACCGAAGAAATCAATACAAAGATAATTTTTTTTTTTTTTTTTTGTTAAATTTTTTATAATGCATTGTTGACATGTAAAACTTGAAATGTTTGTCTAGTGATATATATTCTCATTTGTGCATTGATTGATGGTATGTATTTATAGAAAATATAATAATTATTAGATATGAGGGAATAGATTCTGTATAGAATGTATTATTGTTATGACTGAATAAATACATGTTTTGCTGTTATGATTGAATTAATAAATATATGTCGTTATATAGATATTTATGTTTACTTTATGAATGATACTGTATATATGGTTTAATTTTTTGTAATATGCGCTTGAAGTTTTGATTATATTGATTTGGGAGTAGCTCTCTGTGATCCATTGCACCATCGTACGTTATGATTATATATTTTTGAAGTACAAACTGCGGAATACATATGCTGCTAATAAACCTTCACTTTTTTCACTTCACTTTTTATTTATTCATTATTCCTTGCGTGCTTTCTCACTCTTTTATTCTTTTATCAGTCACTTCTTATCACTTTTATTCACTTCACCTTGCACTTTGGTCGGTAATTTCACTGATAATACCCATCTCTCACCTTTTATCGCAGCATATGTTATCCCATTGTGCTTCTGTATTTTCTTTAGCGCTGCATAATTGTATTTTGGTATGTACGGCAATGTGTGGCAATGCTTCGGAGATTTCCTTCTTCGCGCATGCGCAGTAGTATTTTTCTGCCAGAAGTGGGGCAACGGACCCTAAATCTAGACATCGCCGTATTTTGGCGCGCATGCGCAATAGGATGTTTTAGACGCCGGATTTTCATTACTTATTAAATGGAAATTTTACATAGCTATTTACGATAATTTTGACGATTGAATATATGAATAAGTGGTTGCATGGCTATTTATTGTACTCTAACTGTAGGATTCGTTTTTGTCTTTTTGTATATTGATGTATTTATTGGTCAGTTTGAGTCATGTGTTTAGTTGGAGGCAGGTATATATAACATGTGATTGTGGCATATAGACCCCCTGAGGAAGCAGTGGTGAAACGTATGTCGGGGTGCGGGTGCTGGCAGGTGTTTAGCTTGATATCATGGGTAAATGACTTTTTTTATTATCGGTACTATCTCTGCCATACTATTTTGATATTATTCATTTACGTATATATATGGATATAGGGAGATATCGAATAGAAATGTTTATTAGATATTGTTACTGATAGCTACATCTGTCTGTTTTCCTGCTTTTGTTAGTTTGTCGTCCATATTTAGTATTTATAATTTTTTCTTGTTTATGTAATTTTGCATATGTTTGTCTTTTGATGTTTATAATGAATAAAAATTATATGTTTTATCTTATTTTGGGTATTAAGTCCTCTTTTTCTCTATGGTGTAATGTTTAAATTGCTGGCAAAGTTTTCCCAGACGTCATAACTTTGAATGCATTTGAATGGGACTGCTTGGTGCTCATCTAATTTTCATTTATATGGACACATTTATTATGTGTTTTAGACAGTTTCCAGATACTTCTGTGCCTAGTCCGACAAAAGGGGTGTGACCTTGATAAAGGGGCATGATGTCGTGAGTAAAGGGGCATGACTTCACATGCACCAAAAATGCGCCAAAATTTTAAGTAAACCAACTTAAAGATGGTATAAAGTCAGACTAGACAGTTTTAACCTGCACTAGATTTATCAACACTATGATGCATGTGGTGAATTGTAAGGCTGTCTAGTCTAATTTAGAATGGTCTAAGCGTATGTTCACACGGTGTTTTTTGAAGTGTCAATTTACGCTTCAAAATCAGCTTAGAAAAACGTCTGATTAGAGGTGTATTTTAATACGTTTTTTGTAGCATATTTTGAAAAATCCTATTCTTGAGCCGTCTTTCGCTTGTAAAATCCCCATAGTCAACAACGGGGATTTCAGAAGCGAAAAACAGCACAATAAATGATGTCACTTATTTTTACAGCTGTAATTGCATCTAAAAAACGGCTCGCAATTACGCTTGAGAAATGCACTTGATGTGAATGTGAAGGCATATTTTACATTATAATCATTGAGGAATGATTTGAAACTTGTCTGAGGCTGATTTTGGCCTGTTTCCCAGTGCTAAAAAACGGCCCAAAAACACCGTGTGAACATAAGACACTATTGATAAATCTCCCCCTCTGTTTTTAAGAAATTTGCTGTGGGGTATCCTTAAAGGAGATTTATCGCTTCATCAGTTCGTCTGTTTCATTGTACTTTCATTTTCTCAGCTCCTCAGATCCAGTGGCGTTTCTTCCCCTCCCAGCTGGGTGTTTCTTAACTGAAGGGAGATGACATCAACCCACCCTTCACTGTTCATGCTCGCTCCCGAGTCAGTGGGTTTGTTTGAAATCAGTGGGAGGGGATAGCAGATTCCCTGCTCCTCCCCCTCTCTGTCTGAGTCCACATGTCACTGTGTCGTTCCTCTCCCTAAGCAGTCTTAGTTTGTAACAGCTGTTTGTTTACATAGCACAGCCCTGCATTCAGTCTAGACAGTCTTCTATGAACTCAGAGCCAGGGCCGTTCCTAGGGGAGGGCGCCACGACCACTCGCCTCGTCCGCCTGGAGGATCGCCCCTGACTCTGCGCAGCTGTTTTATAACAGTCACGCAGAGCCAGGAGCTGCTGGTACAGGGAGGAGGCGGGACGGATCGTTCCCATCCTGACTCCTCCCCTGTATCAACGTTGCAGGGGGCGCACAGCTTTCACCGTGCCCCCTGCGACGCTGAGTCCCCTCGGCGGCAGAGGCAGCTCTGCCACCGAGGAGATCTCTGGGAGCTGCGTGACAGCGTAAGCGGCGTGATGACATCACGCTGCTTACACCGCTCAGCAGCTCCGGACCGGGACGCGCGGACCGAGCTGAGTACTTTTTTGTTATTTTATAATTAGCTACAGGGGGGCTTGTACTGGCTACAAGGTGGCATCGCTGGCTACAGGGGCATCTACTGGCTACAGGTGCATCTACTGGCTACAGGGGGCATCACTGGCTAAAAGGGGCCATCACTGGCTACAGGGGGCATACTGCTAGGGGGCATCAATGGCTACAAGGGGGGCATCTACTGGCTACAGGGGGCATATCACTGGCTACAGTAGGGGGGCATCACTGGCTACAGGGGGCATCACTGGCTACAGGGGGGCATCTACTGGCTACAAGGGGGCTATCTACTGGATCTGTACGGGGGAACTGGCTGGGCATCAAAACTACGGCTAAAAGGGGGCACCTCTCACTGGCTAAAAGGGGGTTACTGGCTACATGGGCATCTACATGGCTCAGGGGTCATCTACTGGCTACAGGGGGGCATCACTGGCTACAAGGGGCATCAACTGGCTACAGGGGGCATCATTGGCTACAGGGGGGCATCTACTGGCTACAATGGGGCATCTACTGGCTACAGGGGCATCTACTGGCTATAGTGGGGCATCTACTGGCTACAGGGGGCATCTACTGTGCTACAGGAGGGGCATCTACTGGCTACAGGGGGCATCCACTGGCTAAAAGGGGGATCATGGCTACAGGGGCATCACTGGCTAAAAGGGGGGCTATCACTGGTTACAGGGGGGACATTACGCTACATATGGCTACAGGGGGGACATTCATCTACTGGCTACAGGGGGGCATCACTGGCTACAGGGGGCATCTTACATGCTACAAGGGGGGCATCAACAGGCTACAAGGGAGGGGGCATCACTGGCTACAGGGGGCATCATTACAGGCTACTGAAGGGGGCTACTGTAGGGGGCTAGTACAGGGGGCTACTATGTGGCTACAGGGGCTACTACCTGGCTACCATATGAGGTGCTATAGATGGGGAGTTTGTATAGAGATAGGAATTGGTAGAGAAGTGATGATAAATTGAGGAGTCTAAGATGTTTGTTTTGTAAATTTTACAGTGACGAGTCGGGAGTAGTCATCATGGCGTCTGGGACAGATGGAGAAGAAGAAGAAGAAAAAGAGAACAACTCTTCAGAGACGTCTCTTGTGAGTCACTAGATATAACTTTACTGTAATCATTTATATATCTGTAGGGCCTGTGTTCAGCGGGTATCCATCATTGTATGGTTACTGTACGCTGGTAATATTGGTTGAAGTATAATGGTTTGTATTCAGTAATTGTCAGTTTGCATTATTCAGTCACTATATGGTGGTGATATGTGGTCATGGTGTGTTGGTATTATTCGGTCACTGTGTGTTGGTGATATGTGGTCTTAGTGGCCTTGGGATTCTGGTTTTGTGTAGCAGTGTTATTTGGTAACTGTATCACTATTATTTAGTAGTTTTATAAGTAGCACATTGTGTTAAAGCTTTTCGTATATTTTGGCTTTGGTTGTTGGTGTTGCATGGTGTCGCTTTGTGGCGCATTTTGTTACCTCGCCTTGTGTTAAATTTAGCCTCGGAACTGCCCTGCTCAGTGCTCTGTTCTCTTCTCCTCTCACTGCTGGGGGTTTCTTAACTGGGGGGGGGGGAGGATGACATCATCCCCCCTTTCACTGTTCGTGCTCGCTCCCGAGTCAGTGTGTTTGTTTGAGATCAGTGGGAGAGGATAGCACATCCCTGCTTTACCTCCCCCTCTCTGTCTGAGTCCACATGTCACTGTGTCCTTCCTCTCCCTTTTCCGTCTTATTTTGTAGGAGCTGTTTGTTTACATACCACAGCCCTGCATTCAGTCTAGACAGCCTTCTATGAACTCAGAGCACTGATCTCTTCTCCTCTCACAGCTGTCTATGAACTCATCCAGAGCAGCACAAATCTGTCTGCTTTCTAAATTTACACGCAGGAGCATTAGGCACCGAGCACAATTCTGCTGTTTTCTGATTGTAGAAGCAGCTGCAGTGTTACTGTGCAGCTGCTGGCTGTGCAGAGTGAAATGTTGCCGGCCCCTTATTCTGAGTGAAAGAGGCAGGAATGCACGCTCCTGTGAATACGACCAGGGGGCGGTCAGAATGTAAATTAGTAGAGCTGTCAGCCAATGAAATGAAAGGAGGTGGAATCCGACCGGCACTGGGGAACAGTGTTTACACAAAATGAAGACAAGGTAGACAGTGAAAACAAGACAGCTTTCTAAATGACATCCAATTGCAAAGTTGCTTGTTTTCACTGTCCCCTTATTCTGAAGGCCATTTCATGTAATGAGAAAACCCCTTTAACATATTAACTTTATTTTGCAGTTCAGTATGATCCTCTTGCTACTTTTAAATAAATACAACTTTTTTATCGTCTTAATTTTCTCTATAACTTAAATTTTCTGCCAATGAACCCTCGTGAGATTTTTTTTTTTTTTTTATGGGCTGAAGTGCAGTTATTCTTGGTTACATTTGAACTTTTTGATAAATTTTTATTCCATTTTTTTCAGGAGGTAAGATGACCAAACAACAGTTATCGTTTTACATTTACCATGTGGGATAAATAAGCTTTTAATTTTTTATGGACTGAAGTGCATTTTACTTTGCACTATTTAAAGTTACATATGACTTTTTGATATTTTTTTTTATTTAGCAGTTTACCAAACAACAGCAATTGTCACATTTTTTTCTTTTAACAGCAGTTACCGTGTGGGATAAGTAAGCTGATATGTTTAAATATGAGAAAAACATGGGGAAAGGTTTTTCTGTTTTCTTAATACTTTTAAGACCTTTATTTCATTTGTACTTGTTTTCCCTCTGGGATACATAAATATGCCATTTTACGAACCTCCTGTTGCCTCCTGTCTCTCCTGCTCATTGCCAGTAGTGAGATGCAGGTAGTGCGATGCAGTGAAGGTATTGTGTCTCTTGTGCAGGACTGCTGACATCCTCAGCGAGCTGCCAACCTTTTGTAGGCTGCAAGCCTAAAGCAGCCTCCTGGCTTATAAGAGGATATGGCAGGGCAGGGGGCCTATAGTCATCTGCTCTACCATAGTTTGTAACTGGATTCACATCCTGGGGACAAAAATTATCCCATTAAAAGGGTTGTCTCGCTACAAGGATCACTTTTTATGTTAAAGATCTTGCAAAAACAAGTCACTTTGCAATATGTGTCCATTAACAGTGTCCTACCTATTCCTAGATATCCCCTCTAGTATGGGCTGAACCAGCTCCTCAGGTTGCTATAGCTACAGACCTGTTTAATCTCTCCTGATAGGCTGCCAGCACTGGTTGCTATAGCTACAGACCTGGCTTCTATTGCAGCCTAGTAGAAGCCAGTAAACACGCCTCAGAATTCAAAATTAAAACCAAGAAAATAAGACGTACCCATTGGTGAGGACATTCAGCACGTGCTTCCAAGCTTTAGTTAGTAGACCTGGTGCCCATCTGTAATCCCTAGTGGTCCTATATGAGTGTTCTTATCTCTGGTGGGCGGGTGGTTGATCTGCAAAAATAAAAATGTTACTCTATTAGCACAGAAAATCCATTTCTCTTACACGTTAGTAAGAATAATACTAATATCACAAATCTATTCCATAGGGCTGTACAATGTGAAGTAGAAGGTTTTTGAGTGAAAATCATCCATTCTTTCCCTTGATATTCCAGCACTGCTTCCCCAGCTCCAAGTCATTTAAGAGCACTTCCTGGGAAGCATTCCACAACGTCTGATACGTTAGACTGCAATGTTCTTGATCTAATCTTTACATCCCCATGTCAGCATAAGCCTGAAGTAAATTATGTGTCCTGAAATGGGGCCTTGATTAAAGGGGTTGTCTCACTACAAAGAATAGCTTTCAAAATGTAGGGAACACTAAATGAAGACGTTTTCCAAATATATTGCTTTGTTCATCTTTTTTTGTTAAGGCGCTACAAGTGACTTTATCACCTTCTGTGCTCTCTCTGGTTGCCCAAGTGACCGACCTGTGTACGTCTCCCCCCCTGCTGTTTGTTCTATCTGATATCAGGGAGTGAAGTCATCACACAGGTCACGGCGGTCGGCAGTGTGAGAGCTTGTTTGTTATCTGATCTTTCAGACAAAAGACTAAGGGCGACATTTCCCAACACGCCAACGCCAGTTTTTTTGTCTATATTGCGATAAAACCGCTTTTGACGCCTTATTTTGGATGTAAATGAACTGTCGTACACCAAAACTAGGCGCATTATGTGCCGGGACCGACACATTGTAATGCGCCTAACAATGATGCGCTATGCGCCTCCCTAACGAAATGCGCCTATTGAGACGCATAGCGCATCATAACAAGTGTATATGTGTTAGGCGCATTTCACATTTTACAAGTATGTGTTAGGCGCATTGTCATATACTTGTAATGATAAGCTATGCGCCTCCGTGCGCGATGTGCCTCGATAGGGGCATTACATACGCTTCTAATGATCTGCTATGTGCCACGATTTGCGGTAATCGCGGCACAAAATATTTCATTGGTAGAATATGTAATGCCCCTATCGAGGCACATCGCGCACGGAGGCGCATAGCTTATCATTACAAGTATATGACAATGCGCCTAACACATACTTGTAATGCACCTAACACATACGTAAAATGTGAAATGCGCCTAACACATATACACTTGTAATGATGTGCTATGCGCCTCAATATGCGCATTTCGTTATGGAGGCGCACAACACATCATTTTTAGGCGCATTATGTTTACTATGCAAGGTATACCTGACGCTAGATTTTTGATAGGGTCGGACTTTCTGGCGCACTTTACACTTATTTAATGCGCCTAAAAACTGACGTAGCACCGCCAATTTTCGGACGTCTCGCCCTAATTACTCTACTGTTTACATTAGCTCAGAAGCTTCTCTGGACCTTAGAGAAGGTAATTTAGCTAATCTAGTCTAAAACAGAGAAGTCTGAATACAAGGAGCTCATATGCTAATTACAGACATCTTGACCAGGAAGTGCCAGAGCAAAACAGCATTATTTCATTCTTGCATCCTATGAAACTTTGAGATGAGACAACCCTTTTAAAGATCTGAAAAACTGTCAAATGATTAATTCATCTTGGTGAAATTTCATTTTAGTATCCAAAGCCCTTTCCTGTTATTTGTGTCTTATCAAGTTATTCAGCTTCATAGTAACAGAGTACAAAATAAATCCATGTGGTCTGGTCCTGCAGTCATACTTCTCTCCATCTGACCCTTAGACTATGTCCACACAGCATTTAAAAATGAACGTATTTTCGGCAGTTTTAGAATTCTAAAAATGTTAAAAATACGACTGTTCAGGCTGCCCATAGACTTTAAGAGAAATAATGACCTGTTGTCTACACAGGTCGTTTTTTTTCTGCTCATCTTCTGGTGCTGGTGGATCATACAACATGTTATATAATACGCCGGCGTCTTTAGTTTTTTTGTCGTCTTCCCATATAATCAAATGTATGGACCGACGGCTAAAAAGCGAGAACCGACCGCGGTTTGTACCAATACAGTGACAGAGGCCGCGGTTTGTTCATCGGAAAAAAAAACGGTTGACTTTCGGACGTATTTTGTCCTATGCTGTGGGATCCAGTCTTAGATAGAGGAGCAGGTCTGCAGGTCAGACTACACAGAGGTTGTTGTCTGTTACCATGGAGACACCTAGGTCTGCACTGGAGCAGTAGAAAGGAAACAATTGGAAAATTTTAATCAATACTTGCGGTTTATAGTTTACTTGATCACACCTCCATGTGCCATAATAAAAAAAACACCAAGAGCAATATGTATGAACAGGGTTGCACCAGTTTTCTGGCGTGCTTTGAGCCAAAAAAACGTGTCTCACCAGATTCGTACAATTAGGGTATGGTCACACGGGCAAATTTCGGCGCGCATTTCACGTCGTATTTGCACTCTAATATGGGCGAGGTGCACGCCAAAATTATAGTAATCCATAGTTCTCATAGAGAACTATGGATTACACCTCCTCTCCCCGCTCGTACAATACAATCGTATTGTACGCGCGGGGAGATAAGTGACATGTCAATTACTTGCGGCAAATACGCGCTGCGAGTAGTGAATGTCAATGGGGCCGGCGGGTTGCTGGCGCCCCGCACTGCCGGAGTACGTGCGTATTAACGCAGCTCCCAAATCACCTGGTGTAATTGCAGCCGTACTCCAATTACGCCATGTGAACATAGCCTTAGACACATTTATTAAAGCGTATCGAGAAAATGTAGTGCAAAACTGTCACAACAATCCATACCAATTTCAAAGAGGCGTCGCTCAGCCGCAAGTTCTAGTAGACAAACTGCAATGGCCAATAGGCCAAAAAAAACATCTTTCCCAACCTCTAAAGTAAAAAAATTATATAATTATAAAAGTACCTAAAATTATATAATTATATAATTTAAAATTAAATAATATTAACCCCTTCCCACTGCAGTCTATTTGCTTAGTCACATTGGTTTTTACTTCCCCCACTTTTCAGAGCCAAAACTTTTTTATTTTTTTCCTCTACACAGACATATGAAAGATTTTATTTTGTGGGACAAGATGTATTTTCTAAGGGTGTCATTCACTATACTATAAAATAGACTGGAAAACCGCAAAAAAAAAAAAAATTTAAGTGGGGCAAAATGTCGAAAAAAAAAACGTTCTTGAGCCATGTTTGTGGGAGGTTTGTTTTTACGGTGTTCAATCTTCGGTATAAATGATGTTATCTCTATTCTTCATCTACGACCTTTTCATCTCACGCTACCTCTCGTTCCTTGGTCTAACAGAAACCTGGCTGACACCTTCTGACACAACTTCCCCTGCTGCACTCTCTTACGGCAGGCTACAGTTTACCACACCCCCCCGCCCTGGCAGTAAACATGGCGGAGGTGTCGGCCTTCTTCTGTCAGATACTTGCTCCTTTGTCCCCATTCCACCACTACCTTTCCTCACCCTTCTCTCCTTTGAGGTGCACTCCGTCTGCATCTACTCCCCCTCCAACCTCCAAGTGGCTGTTGTCTACCAACCCCAGGCCCTGCCACCACCTTCCTTGACCACTTTGCTACCTGGCTCCTCCACTTTCTTTCCACTGACATCCCCACTATTATCATGGGAGATTTCAACATACCAATTGATATACCCCACTCCACTACTAACAAACTGCTGTCACTCTCCTCTTCATTTGGCCTCACCCAGTGGACCTCTGGCGCCACTCATAAAGATGGACACACACTGGACCTCATCTTCACCCGCCTCTGTCCTTTATCTAACCCTTCAATCTCTCCTTTACCCATCTCTGACCACAACCTGCTCACCTAATCCACCATTTCTACCTCACCTGCCCCTCCTGCCCCAAATCTACTGCTCCCCCGCAGGAACCTACACGACCTCCACCCGTACACTCTCTCTGACTCTCTTGCTCCCCTCTCTACCAAATCCTCATTTACTGACCCAGACGCAGCCACCACATTCTACAACAACACAATCACCTCCACTCTTGACGTGGTCGTCCCTCTCACACACAACAGAACACACAAAATCAACAGACAACCCTGGCACACAGACTCCACCAAACAGCTGAAGCGAGCTTCCAGAATTGCTGAACGCTGCTGGAAGAAAACCTGGTCCACTGAGGACCTCGTCTCATACAATCAATACATACATTTAAATCTGCATTCACCACCGCCAAACAAGATTACTTCATCACTCTCATATCCTCCCTGTCCCACAACCCCAGACAACTTTTTAACACCTTCAACTCTCTCCTGCATCCACCAGCACCCCCGCCCCCCTCTCTCCTCTCAACAGATGACTTCGTAACTCACTTTCTAAATAAGATCAATCTCATCGGACAAAGCTTCACCCTGCAGTCCCCTCCGCCTACCTCTATTCCTGCAGTGTTCCCACAGTCCACCTCTACACCTGCTCATCACTATCCCCCCAACTTACTTCTTTACTGTCACTCATGACAAGCTCTCCGCTCTACTGTCCAAATCCAACCTCACTACCTGTAACCTTGACCCACTGCCATCATCACTGTTATCATCCCAGCCCTCACCCATCTCTTCAACCTATCATTAAACTCTGGCATCTTCCCTTCCGCCTTTAAATATGCGGCCATCACACCCATCCTTAAGAAACCATCTCTTGACCCCTCTTGTCTGTCCAACTATTGCCCCATCTCACTGCTTCCATTTGTCTTTAAACACCTTGAACAGCATGTCCATCTTCAACTGTCCTCTCATCTCTCCACCAGCTCTCTCCTTGACCCGATGCAGTTGGGCTTCCGACGCCACCACTCTACTGAAACCGCCCTAACCAAAGTCACTAATGACCTTGTAACCTGCCAAAGCCTCACAACACTACTCGGTGCTTCTCCTCCTATTGCCCAGCGAATCCAGTTCAAGTTAGTAACCTTGACCTACAAGGCTCTCCATAACCTCTCCCCTCCATACATCTCTGCCTTAATCTCTAGATACCTCCCCTCACGCAATCTCTGCTCCTTACAGGACCTTCTTCTCTGCTCTCCACTTATCAGCTCCTCACATAACCGTCTTCAAGACTTCTCCCGTGCTTCTCCCACACTCTGAAATTCACTGCCCCAACACATCAGACTCTCCCCCACTCCCACTAGCCTCAGAAGCAATCTGAAAACCCATCTCTTCAGGAGCCTATAACCTACAATAACCCATTTGCTACTACTCCACCCAGGGCCGCCATCAGAAATTTCAGGGCTACAGCTAAAGCGCCTGGGCACCCCTGTTAATCCCTCCCCCTATCAAACCCGCCCCCTGTCAACCTCATTGCCCCGCCCCACCAACCACGTCCTGCAACCCAACCCCAGAAAAAAAAAAAGATGCAATTGCGCCATTGTCTTTGAACTGAGTTCTTGTTGAATTTTCCAGCATACAGTTTATCTATATTGTGTGGGTCAGTATGTATACAAGGGCCAGCAAATACCACATGGCCCCCCTATATACTGCCCAAACCAGCATACCAAGACCAATATAACCAGACAAAAGACCAATTAATACCGCTATATATCACTATGTAAGGTGACTAATACCACTATAATGTTAGTGACTAAACCAGTATACTAAGGCAGATATTACCATTAACAACAACAATATACAAAGACAAAGTAATCCCGCAACATCATCAGCACATATCTCCACTATAAAGATGCAGAATAATGCCACAATATTGTTACTGAATATAACTCAATACAATAACACCAATATTACCACCATACAGTGACCATATAGGGGGAAATGCATGAAAACTGTCTAGGTCTAAATCTCACTTTGTTGCCTATGGCAACCAGTCAGCGTTCCCAGCGTTATTTTTTCAGAGCACTATATAAAATGAAAGTGGAGCTCTTAATGGTTGCTATGGGCAACAAAGAAAGTCCTACATCTAGACAGTTTTCATACATGTGGCCCATAGTGGCAGATATAAGTTAATACAGTGCTGTTACATTTAGTGACTCACAGGTGACATCTGGCAAGTCGTTCACGTTCCCTTTTCTTCTCCATCCAGTCCCGGCCACCATGAGGACTTCTCTCTGCAGAATTCACAACACAAACACCTGAGACTCCTCACTTTATCATAATCCCACCGGTACCCACCCCTTATGTACAAACTCCCCATCCATATTGCCCCAAATTGTAATAATTACCCCTTTGGTTCACTGGTCGTTAGTTTTATATGGTCCCTCGTAGGTAGGTAGCCTGGAAATAGGCCCCCTGTTGGTAGAGGGAGAACTTGAGTGGAGCCCCACATGTAGGAAACTTGAGTGGGGCCCCACTCAAGTTTCCCTACCTCCCCCCTGCTGTGTGGGGCTCATTCAAGGGCCTCCTCTCCCTCAGCAGGGCCCCACAAATCTTAAGGGCCTTGAGTGGGGCCCCGCAAATCCCAGGGACCTTTATTGGGGCCCACATATCCCTGGGGCCTTGTGGGGGCCCGCAAAATCCCAGGGACCTTGATTGGGGCACCACAAATCCCAGGGACCTTGACTGGGGCCCCCATATCCCTGGGGCCTTCAGTGGGGCCCACATATACCAGGGGCCTTCAGTGGGGCCCCCCATATCCCAGGAGCCTTCAGTGGGGCCCCCCATAACCAAGGGGCCTTCAGTGGGGCCCCCCAGATCCCAGGGGCCTTCAGTGGGGCCCCCATATCCCTGGGGCCTTCAGTGGGGCCCCCATATCCCAGGGGCCTTCAGTGGGGCCCCCATATCCCTGGGTCCTTCAGTAGGGCCCCTATATCCCTGGGTCCTGCAGTGGGGCCCCCATATCCCAGGGGCCTTCAGTGGGGCCCCCATATCCCTGGGGCTTTCAGTGGGGCCGCCATATCCCTGGAGCCTTCAGTGGGGCCCCCATATCCCTGGGAGCAATCGGCCCCCCCTCCTCCCTCTGGCTGCCAGCAGATCAGTGATGCCCCGCCCGCAGGGCGGGACTCACTGATTTCATTTGTTGATGTCACCCTGCAGCCAGAGGGAGGAGGGAGGGCCGACTGCTCCATCCGTGCAGAAGCTGATGCAGAAGTAAGGAGACTCAATCTATGGAATGTAAACCTATTGTGTTCAACTTTACTTACAGCGCGCGGGGCCCCCCCCTGACAGCACATTGATTGATATGGTACAGAGAGCAGACCTGCGGTCTAATCACTGTACCATTACTGTGGAGCAAGGGGGCAGAGCCTGCCAGCAACGGCGGGCCCCCCCTTGCTTCACATACTGGCCGGGTTCCATACGGGAGTAGTGGTTCTACCTCCCTAATAGCGGCCCTGACTCCACCCCACAAACATGTCTGCCCCTCACCTTCTGTCTCCTCCCACCTTCCTTGTATATTGTAAGCCTTCACGGACAGGGACCTCTCTCCTTCTGTACCAGTTGTTAGTTATTAATTTGTCACCTTTGTACTTGTTTGACCTATGTTATGTATGCAACCCGAATGGAACCAAGGGCGCTCTAAAATAAATAATAATAATCCAGTAATACTAAACATGTAAGGTTTTTGTTATGTTTTGGTGGGGTAAAAAAAAATCCAAACATTTTCTATTTTTCTAATTTTTTAAAAATGTTTTCACAGCGCCATTTTCTGCGAGCAGTAACTTTTTTGTACTTCTACCTGTGGACTTGAGTGAGGGGGCATTTTTTGCAGGCTAAAGTGTTCTATTTATTGGTATCAGTTTGGAATACAAATTTGATTACATTTATCCCAATTTTTAGCAAATGTGAAATGACAAAAAAAAACTGCAATTTTGGCTTTTTAATAATTTTTCTTTCTTTTCTTCTACATTGTTCAGAGTACGGGATAAATGATGTTATACTTTAAAAGACTTTAAAAGACTGGACTTTTATGGATGCGGCAATACCAGTTATGTGTACGTTTTTTATTATTTTATGTTTTTTTGTTTGTAAGATCTCAAAAGGGGTGTTAATATTTTTACATTTTTTATACTTTAAAACATTATTTTTTTTTTTTTTTGAACATTGAGTCCCTCTAGGGTTCTAGCCTACTAGGGGGCATGATCGTTAATACAGCCCATTGCACTGTATAAACATTGCAATAGGGTGTACAAAGATGGCAGTTTTACTACTTCCTACCTTCCTACTACTTCCGAATTCTACATAAACCACCCCATATTTATGTCACATGGCTGGACCATTGTAAATCTAGCACTTCTTACCCTTTGTCTCACCCATACACCCTAATAGATTGTAAGCTCTTGTGAGCAGGGCCCTCACACCTTGGGGGACATGTATGATCGGCGTTTTTGCCAGTTTTCTGGCGTATAATGCGCCTCTCTGTGCCGGCTCCGCTGTCGGACGCACCTCCCCTATGTGTTAGGCGCATTAGGCGAAAGCTTCGCCAATTTCTAATGCGCCTAACATAAAGGGACGTGCTTTGGGCATTCTGGGACGGGACGCACCACAATCGAAAACACCGACGCATGTATGAATGCGGGTCGGCAAAGTGAGGCGCATTAAAGCTCCGACAGGCAGAACTATATCAATGTGGTCTGTCTGTCGGAGGCGTCGAAGTTTGCCCCGCATGTATGAGTGCACTTCGGCGCCGCCATACATCAGGCGCAGTTTTCACGGAAAAATCCGTGAAAATAGGCGCTTCGATGCGCCAATCTTTATACATGTCCCCCCTTGTGTCTCATCTGTAAGTAGCTGTTTATTGTGCAATGTATGTTGCTATATAAATAAAGGTGGTTATTATTATTATTATTATTATTATTATTATTATTTTGTAGGATTTTAATTAGAAAAAGCAAAAAATATAAAAATCTGAATGAAATTTTATCATAATTAATTTTTTCATTAGAAATTCACCTAAATGAACTGCAGTAGTCTGTAGAGAGAAAAACAGAAGCTCATAAACGTCAACTATACTTTAAAAATATTTCTCTTTCTACCACATCACAATGCTCTCTCTGTGTCGGTCTCAATATGTGGTTAGAATGTTGTGGATAGAATGTTGTGGATAGAATGTTGTGGATAGAATGTTGTGGATAGAATGTTGTGGATAGAATGTTGTGGATAGAATGTTGTGGATAGAATGTTGTGGTTAGAATGTTGTGGATAGAATGTTGTGGTTAGAATGTTGTGGATAGAATGTTGTGGATAGAATGTTGTGGATAGAATGTTGTGGATAGAATGTTGTGGATAGAATGTTGCAAGTTACTGACAATCATAGATAGGAACTGTAACATTTGTATTCAAATAGTTTCTACTCCTCTTCTCTATAGACTCTATGCAGTTCATTGAGTTGAATTTCTACTAAAAATAAAATGATGTTAATTATAAAAGCTCATTCAGATTTTTATGTTTTTCATTTTTTCTAATTCTAAATCTTATGATATAAGTATTTTTACACTTTTAGATTGTTAATAGATTTTCATTTACCAAATAAACGATGGGTCAGAAGGTCAGGTTTTATGATGACCATTTTTTTCCGTTAATTTTTATTTTTTATTTTTCATTTCTACTAAATTAAATGAA
Organism: Phyllomedusa bahiana; assembly: GCA_025379985.1. Taxonomy (NCBI): domain Eukaryota; kingdom Metazoa; phylum Chordata; class Amphibia; order Anura; family Hylidae; genus Phyllomedusa; species Phyllomedusa bahiana. Next base: position 11,130 of record JAODAL010022966.1, on the reverse strand, counting down.
ACTAATTTTATTCCGATGTTGATCACTGTTGAAATTTTATTTTCCTGCTCATGGCAGTAAATGGCTCTTGAGATGTTGCTGGGACTTGAGGTGCGCCAAGCAAGATCACTAGGTTGTCTTCTACATTCCTTACATATTTCAAGCCATTAGCTCTTACTCATAGCTATGAGAGCTAGTCTTTTCCCCTTTCTAGGCAATCAGCAAGCCCTTCCCCTCCAAGGCAGACTGTAAGCCCCTTCCCTTTCTAGGCAACCAATAAGCTCCTCCACTTCCCAGGTAGCTACAAGCCCCTGCCCTTGCTATACAACATGCTCTTCCCATCTCTAGGTAGTCAGTATACCCTACCCTTTCTGGCAGCCATTAAGCTCCTCTCATTTCTAGGCAGCCAATCTGGTCTTTCTTTTTTCTAGCCAATCAGGTGCCTGTATGTAATTGAACCACCCACACACTGCTTGTGGTATTTGTGATGTCACAATGGACCCGAACCCATGTTTATCTTACCTCAACCGAAATTGCCTCAGTCGGTGACCAACAGCTGGAGGAGGAGGAGCTGCTGCAAGAACCAGAGCCCCAGGAAGTGATCGCAGGGACAGGAGCTGGAATGTGAGCCCCATGCACTGATCCGCGGGAGGGGGAGCCCCAGCAACCGAGTGCTACAAGCAGGAGCCAGAATGAGAGTCTCAAGAGCCCATTTGGAAGAGCCAGTGTGAGAGCCCGAGTAACCGATCCGCGGGGGAAGGAGACAGAATGAAATCTCTGGAGTGGCTGTGGTTTACAGCAATTATCCCCGATATGAGGACTGTGAGTGATACAGGGGCGCCATCTAGTGGCCGTTGAGGAGTATGGCAGCTGAACATTGTGACGTGTGAGGGGGAGGGGGCGGTCGTGAGGAGAATGGCAGCTGCTTACAGTGACTATTGTGACTTGTGAGGGGAGGGGCGAGGAGAGCCAATCAGGTGCCTGTATGCAGCTGAACCGCCCACGCGCTGCATCTGTGACGTCACAATCAACCCGAACCCCATTTTTTACCTCAACTGAATACATCAGTCGGTGACCAATACGGGGAGGGGAGCAGCTGCGGGAACCAGAACCCGGAGCTATCCAGGGACGGGAGCTGGAATGGAGCCCGGGAACCCGACCCACGGAAGGAGGAGCCCCAGAAACCCGGTGCTAAAAGCAGGACCCAAAATTTTAAGTCTAAGACCCCCATTTGGAAAAAAGCCAGTGTGAGAGCCCGATCCCAACCCGGGGGGAAGGAGCAAAAGGGGCCGGCCCCTCTGGAGTTCTGGGGCTTCAGCGGGTTTCCCCGGGGTGTATGGGATGTGAGTGTGCAGGGGCCCCACAGTGGCCGTTTAGGAGTATGGCAGTGAACTTGGGAAAATGTAAAGGGGGAGGGGGAGAAATGAGGGTGTCGGCCCTGGGAGTATAACAGCTGCTGACGTTAACTGGCCGGAGTATCAGCCGACCCCCCCCGCGCTGCATCTGTGACTTCAAATTGCCCCAAACCCCATATTTATCTCATAACTGATATACTCAGTCATGCCCAACCCTGGAAGAGGGGAGAAAGCGCAGGAACCAAACCCCCAGGAACTGATCGCGGGAAGGGCGAATGTGACCCCCATATAGCCCCTTTGGGGCGAAAAAGGGGAATTGAGCCCCAGAAACCTTTCCCGGGGAGAAGGACCCCCAAAAGTGAGTGACAACAGGAGCCAAAATGGGGGTCTCAAGAGCCCCTTTTGGAAGAGGAGTGTGAAGCCCCAAGTAAGAACCGCGGGGGAGAAAAGAATGGGAGCCGGAACCTTTGGGAGTTGCTTGGCTTACGCAGGTTCTGGGATGAGGACTGTGATGATGCGGGGGCGCCATCTAGTGGCCGCTGGGGGAGTATGGCGTAAAACATTGTGAGGGGCGGGGAAGGAGGTCGGTGTGGGGGTTTTTGGCGCTTTGAAGTGAATATTGTGAGTGTGTGGAAAGGGCGAGGGGAGCCAATCAGGTCCCTTTATGCAGTTTGAACGGCCACGCGTGCTTGGGGTATTACCTGTGACTTCACAATGATCCAAACCCATATTTATTCCCTAAACGGAAATGGCCTCGTCGTGCCCCTGCTGGGGAGGAAAGCTGCTGCCAAAGAACTAACCCCGGAATGATCCCGGGGAAGGGACAGAATGGGAGGGGAAAACCTCGAAGTTGTCGCCTACAGCATTATGGGGTTAGAAGACGTGAGTGATGCAGGGGCCCCATCATTGGCTGCTGAGGAGTGGGGGAGTGAACATTGTGAGTGTGGGGGGGGGGAAGGGGCGGAGTAAGGGGGGTGATGGCCCGAGGAGTATGGCAGCTGCTGACACCGAACCGCCCATGCCTGATCTGTGATGGGCCCGGGATGTGGCAGCTTCTGACGTGAACTGTCCCTGTATGCGCTAAAACGCCAAGGTTTCTCTTGCTCACAAGGGACCCGAACCATATTTACCTCCCTCAACCCAAATTCATCAGTCGTGACCAACTGCGAACCCTATTTCCTCACCTAAACTGTTTCACTCACCCTGTGACCAAACGGGAGGGGGAGGGGCTGTCGGGAAACCCAGAGCCCCAGGGAACTGTCTGAGGGACAGAAGCCAAATGTGAGCCCCAGGAACCGATTAGGAGGAGGAGCCCGAAACCCCGGTTTACAAGGGGGAGCCGAATGAGAGTCTCAAGACCCCATTTGGAAGAGCCAGTGTGAGAGCCCAGTAACCGATCCAGGGGGAAGGAGACAGAATGGAGCCGGAAAACTCGGAGTTGTGGGTTTACGCGTATCCGGGTAGAGACTGTGAGTGAGGCGGGGGCACTAGGGCCCGTGAGGATATGGCAGTGAACACTGTGTGTGTGGGGAAAGGGAGGGGGTGGGGAAATTTGGGGGGTGGTCGTGGGGGATTTTGGTTGCTGCTGACAGTGAATACTGTGACATGTGAGGGGAGGGGCGAGGGGACCCAACAGGGCTTGTATGCAGTGAACCCCCACAAAGCGCTTGGGGTCTGTGCGACAATAGACCCGTCCCATTTTTATTACCTCAACGGAAATGACCAGCGGTGACCAACTGCTGGGGGCGCTGCAGGAACCAGAACCCAAAAAATTTCCCGCGGGGGGAGGAACAGAATGGAAGGGGAAACCTCGGAGTTGCTGGGTTTACAGCATTTACCCCTGGGTATGGGGACTGTGATGTCAGGGGCCATTAGTGGCCATGAGGAGTATGGCAGCTGAACTTGTGATTGTGGGAAGGAGGGGCAGGGTAATATGGAGGATCGGTCCCGAAAGGCGGGGATCAGTCCTGGATGCGGGGATCAGTCCTGAGGAGTAGGGGCGTGCTGACAGTGATTTTGTGATGTAAGGGGGGAATAAGGGAACCCCAATCAGCCCTTTTCCTTTTTGTAGCCAATGGGTGCCTGTATGCGGGGAACCCCCACGCGCTGCATCTGAAGTCACAATCGACCCAAACCCCCCATATTTACTCACCAGGGCGTTGTAGGGCCCAAAAAATTGGGGGCCCGGGCCCTTTCTGTGTTACTTTTTGCTAGTGGGCTGCATTCCACGGCATTTTTCATCCCGTTGTAACTGGGCGGGTTTTTTTAAAAGACAAAAAACTTCTTTTCCCTGTCACTAATTTTGTGTATTCCTTTAATCCTGCCCTCCCCCTCAGCAGCACGCACAATAAAAAATCAAGCGACAATTTGTTTTTTAAAAAGCGTCACCTCTGTTGACAGTGCATTTACCTTTTAAAAAAAAGACCAAATAATTCCCCGTAATGGAAAAATATAGCAGTGAATGTTTGTTACTAAAAAAACCCCCTTCAAAACCATTTACTTAAAGGGGTTGTTCATTACAAGGATTGGCTTTTTATTTAAAAAGATCTTGCAAAAAAAGTCATTTTGAATTTTGGGTCCTTTAACTGCCTACCTTTCCCTAGATATCCCCTCTTGTATGGGGCATCAGCTCCTCAGTCGCTATAGTCAGACCTGTTTGATCTTTTTCCGATAGGTGCCCACTGGTTGCAAAAGCTAAGGGCCCTTTTTTGATCTCTCCTGAAGGGCCAGAGGGTTGTATGCTACGCCTGGTTTTACTGTAGCCTAGAAACCCAGTAAAAACTGTTAAAAAAACAAATGAACCAAGAAAACGGGACGAGGGAGATAAACCCAAAAGTAGTAAACAACGCTTTAACCCTTAAAAGGCCCTTGCGATATTTTATTTGACACTTTCATTTTTCCCCCCTGTTCCGGCCATAACTTTTTTATTTTTTCTCTCATAGTCGGCTTTTATTTTGTGGGAAAAAGAAATTTTCTAATGGTGTTATTATATTACCTAGAATTTTAAACTGGGAATGGAAAAAATTCCAAGTGGGAAAAAAATTGTGAAAAAAAGAATTTGCCCATTTGAAGGGTTTTTTGTTTTTTTGGCATTCAATTTTCGGAAAAAAAATGATGGTTATCGTATTACAGGTTTATTGCATCCATAAAAAAAAATTTTTAAAAACTTTTTTTTTTTTAAATTTTTGGCGCCATTTTTGGGACCAAAAAATTTTTTTTGTATAACCCTACGGACATCGTGCGGGGGCATTTTTTTGGGGGGTGAAGTTCTTTTTTGCGCATTTTGGGGTTTGATCAAAATTTTTTGATCACTTTTTTCCGTGAGGGGGCATTTTTTTGCGACTAGAGCGTACTTTTTATTGTAGCGTTTGGAACCTTGCACTTTTTTATACTTTTATTCCAATTTTTTGCGATTTAAAAGACCAAAAAACGCAATTTTTGCCGTTTGAAATTTTATTTTCTTCTACGGTGTTTAAAGGGGGGGGGGGATAAATGATGTTTTTTTTTTTTAGTTTCAGGGTTTTTCGGGGGCGTTACAAATATGTGTATTTTTTTATTATTTTATTTTTTTATTTAAAAAAGGGGAAAAGGGGATGATTTAAAAGGGGGGTGTTTGAATTTTTTAATATTTTTTTTTTGTACTTTCCCCCTTACGCCGGGCCAGTTTTGGTTTTAAAGACCCTTTTTGAATCGTCATGTTCATTTTTGTGAGAATAAATTTTTGACACTTTAACCCATCCATGTGTTCAGATGTTTTCTCGGGAACATTGTACTTTAAAATAGAAAGAAATTTTTGGGCCCCCAAAAAAATTTTTTTTTGTGAAAAATTTTCAAATATGTGAAAATTTAAAATTTACCAATTTCAAACTTCAAAATTTCTGATGTAAGGGAAAATAGTTATTCCACTCAAAATATTTATAACTAGCATCTACCTTGTTGCTGTTTTGGGATCATTTTTTTAAAGTCTTTTTTTTTTTTTTTGACTTTTGGGGCTTAGAAAATTTTTAGTAATTTTTTAAATTTCAAAAAAAAATTTTCAATATACATTTTTTAGTACTATCCCAACTAACGTAACTTTTATTGACCGTATGTTAGTTTTCCCCAAAAATGCCTCATCTAAGAAACTACACCCTTTTTAAAGTATTCAAACCCTTTAGAACATTTATTAACCCGTTAGGTGTTTTACAGGAATTAAACAAAGTAGAAGTGAAATTTTAAAATTTCACTTTTTTTGGTTTCAATTTTATACTTTTTCACAAGAAAATGGTAATGTGATCAGGGGGTATTTCAACCAAATTGATTTTCCCCGATTTGTCATTTTCAGAGAATCCAATTGTGGCCCTTCTTATTTGGCACAACCCCAAACCCAGAAAGGAGGAGCCCTAGGCTTCTGGGGTCTCATTTTCATTCAATTTTTATTTAGGGGGATTTCACGTTTGCGGGCCCCTAAAGGGGCTAAAATTTAATAAATTTCCCCCAAAATATCCCCATATTGGAAACTACGCCCTTAAGGAAAATATCAAGGGGTTAGTGAGCTTTCGACCACAGGGTGTCACAAATTTTTTAGGTTAGGCTGTGAAAATGAAAAAAAAGTTTTTTCCAATTTAACTGCAATTTTGCGGGAAAAAGTTTAATTTTTTTCGAACCTGGGGAAAAAGCACCAAAACTTTGTTTGCAAATTTCTTCAAGTTTTGGCAAAACCCTACATGTGGTGTAAACTGCGTTTGGGCGCATGAGGGGGGGATAAGGGAGGGAGTGTTATTTGGCTTTTGGACGCAGTTTTGGGGGGGCTATGCTGATTTACAAACCCCCCAAAATACCAGAACAGGGAAACTTCCAAAGTACCCCCCTTTTTTGGTTAGCACTCCCCCATAGATTCTTAGGGGGTGTATTGTGCTTTTGGGTGAAGGTGTTCCCTGTTTTTTTTTTTTTTGCATTGGGGCCTGAAAATGAGGGGGAAACCAATTCCGCCAAAGGGTTTTTTGGGTTCAATTTTACAGTGTTTCGGTGCAGTTTAAAAGGGAAGGGTATTTTTTACTATGGGGGCAGTTTATTTTCAAAGAATAGATTTTATATAGTTTTTATGTTTCATTACTTTTTATACAATAGAAATAGGTTATAAAAATTTCGTTTTTTTTTTCTGAAAAAACTTTTCAGTTTTGGCACGGGCTTTATGGGCTTTTTTTGTGGGGTGAGTGACGTTTTATTAGTACCATTATGGGGGGCATATGCCACTTTGATCACTTTTTATTAAGGTTTTTGTGAGGCATTTTGAACTAAATACAGCATTCCTGGTACTGTTTTTTATTTTTATTTTTTACAACGGTCACCGTGCAGTATAACTGATGTGCTAGTATTACTCAGCAGGTCGATACGATTACAGCGATACCCAATTTGTATATTTTTTTTATGTTTTACTGCTTGTACACAATAAAAACACTTTTATTCAAAAAGGAAAACACGTTTTTGCATCGCCATAGTCTGAGAGCCTATCTTTTTTATTTTTCTCTGCACGGAGCTGTGTAGGGGCTTTTTTTTTGCGGGATGAGTTGAAGTTTTTATTGGTAGCATTTTTGGGGGGACAATACTTTTTGACCAGCTTTAAATCCGTTTTTTGGAAGGCAGGTTGAAGAAAATACTGCAATCCTAGTAGTGTTTTTTATTTTTAACAGCGCTCACCATGCAGTATCCATGACCAGCTAGCTTTACTCTCTGGGTCGATACGATTACGGCGATACCCTATTTATATCGTTTTTTTAATTTTGAAGCACTTTTAAAAAAAAAAAGGTTTTTTTATTGTGTTAAATAATATTTATGCATCGCTGTCTTCTGAGAGCCATAACTTTTTTATTTTTCTGTATACAGAGACGTGTAAGGACTTTTTTTTTGCGGGATGAACTGATGTTTTAATTGGTACAACTTTGGCATTTATATGAGTTTTTGATCGCTTTTTATTCCATTTTATGTGCAGCAGGATGTACAAAAATCGCAATTCTGTGACAGTTTTTTGTTTTTGTTTTTTATGGCGTTCACCGTACGGGTTAATTAACATGACAGATTTATAGGGTGGGCCGTTATACACGCGGCGATACCAAATATGGGTACTTTATTTATTTTTGATCTTTTTGGGGGCGATTGGCGTTTGTAAAGGGGAAAAGGTCGGTGTACGTGTTTTTAATTTTATTTTTTGTGTTTCTGTTTTACTTTTTGTACTTTTTTTTACTTTTTCACATTTTTTTACTTTTTCCCAGTGGGAATTTGTAACAGCAAATCCCCACTGGGGAAAAGCAATCTTTAGATTGCTGTTTGAATAGGAGACCTGTGCACAGCGTTACTGCTGTGTACAGGTCGCCATGGCAACTACTGACACCATACCCACATTGCATTGTGGGCATGGTGACGTCACCAGACTACCCAGATGCTTTTAGAAAGCATCCGGGGAGTCGGGTAAGAGACCAGCGAGCGGCATCTCTGCCGCTTGCTGCGCCGGATCGGAGGAAGCAGGAGCTCACTCCTCCTGCCTGCGGCTTCATTATCGCAGCCATGACAGGCTGCGGTAATGAAGCGTTAATCACCCGCGGCCGGAGCTCACTATGTCCGGGGGTGATGCGGCATGAAGCCTGCGGTAACTTACCGCTGGTTCCATGTCGCGATCGTGCGCGGCTTGCCCGCAAGCCTGCACGATTGCCAGGACGTATGCATACGTCCATTTGCGGGAAGTCACTTCCCGCTAAGGCGTATGCATATGTCCAATGTCAGGAAGGGGGTTAAAACTTTATTTTTTTTACTTTAACATTGAGTCTCCCTAGGGCACTTCACCACTAGGAGGCGCGATCGTTAACACAGCCTAATGCATTGCATTAGGGGCCGGAAGTGGGGCAAACGGGAACATGGCAGCGATGGGAGCCTTCACAAGGCTTCCCGCTGCCATATTCAGCAATCGGATCCCTGCAGTTATGCTGCGGGGACTCCGATCGCAATGAAGAACACCGATTTTCATTCATTTAGATGCCGCGGCCATCATTGTAACTGCCGGGTGTTAGCTGCGATCAGCTGCTAACACCCGGCGGCTGTGCAGCGGGGTCACGGAGCGATCCTGCTGCAAAGCCCCTTAGCAACCCTGGGAATATGTGGCAGCATGGACCTGGGTGGAAACCATGATCATATCTGGAGAACCAATCAACTAGTGCAACATTCCTGAAGAATGCAAGAAACAAAGGAACTTATCCACGCCCCTGAAACCAATTTGTAATATCCATTGTATTGTAATAAAGGCACTCATTCTGGGCCTGCTACACACTGAGGAGGAGATCATACCAGCTCTCTGTGTCTTGGTGTCATTTCTTCATGCCAGCAATCGGTGTTCAATTTGGACAGAAGTAGTCACACAGTGTTCCCCTGAAACCCAACACTTCCTTCCCATTTCCTGTTTTATTTGGCACAATTGGGGGCAGGGGTGGCGCGGTTCATATAACGGTGCTTCCTTCCTGCCCCCTTTGAGATTTCGTGCCAAAAAGGGGTGGGCATGCTGTTGTTCAATAAATAATACTTCCTTCCCATTTCCTGTTTTATTTGGCACAATTGGGGGCAGGGGTGGCGCGGTTCATATAACGGTGCTTCCTTCCTGCCCCCTGTGAGACTTGGTGCAATAAAGGGTTGGGCGTGCTGTTGTTCATTAAATAATACTTCCTTCCCATTTCCTGTTTTATTTGGCACAATTGGGGGCAGGGGTGGCGCTGTTGATATAACGGTGCTTCCTTCCTGCCCTTGTGAGTTTTTTCTCTAAAAGGTTTGGGGGTGCTCTTGTTCATTAAATAATACTTCCTTCCCATTTCTTGTTTTATTGGGGGAAGTGGTGGAGCAGTTCATATAACGGTGCCTCCTTCCTGCTCCCGATCATGCTCAGTGCTACATGGGAGTGAAGGTGGTGCTGTTCATAAAACGGTGTTTCCTTCCATTCCTTGTAGGGTTTGACACAATTGGGGCAGGGGTGGCGCGGTTCATATAACGGTGCTTCCTTCCTGCCCCCTTTGAGCTTAGGTGCCAAAAAGGGGTGGGCGTGCTGTTCCTCAAAATATAAAACTTTTTCCTATTTCCAGTATAATTTGGCACAAATTGGGGGCAGGGGTGGCGCGGTTCATATAATGGTGCCTCCCTCCTGCTCCCGGTTATGCTCAGTGCTACAAGAGAGTGAAGGTGGTACTGTTCATAAACCGGTGTTTCCTTCCATTCCTTGTAGGGTTTGACACAATTGGGGCAGGGGTGGCGCGGTTCATAAAATGGTGCTTCCTTCCTTTCCCCTGTGAGATTTGGTGTCAAAATGGGGTGGGCATGCTGTTGTTCATTAAATTGTACTTTCTTCCCATTTCCAGCATTATTTGACACAATTGGGGGGAAGGGGTGGCGCGGTTCATATAATGGTGCTTCCATCCTGTCCTTGTGAGATTTGGTGCCAAAAAGGTTTGAGGGTGATCTTGTTCATTAAATAATACTTCTGTGAAGGGAAACATGTATTTTTCTAATACTTTTGTAATGAAGTTTGTTGTGCAAAAACATTATTACACATATAACTTAAATGAACAGCAGAGTTATTCCAAGATGGTGCCCGCTTCCTGGACCACTCCCCACTATGTGGCAGCATGGACCTGGGTGGAAACCATGACCATATCTGGAGAACCAATCAACTAGTGCAACATTCCTAAAGAATGCAAGAAACAAAGGAACTTTACCACGCCCCTGAAACCAAATTGTAAAATCCATTGTATTGTAATAAAGGCATTCATTCTGAGCCTGCTACACACTGAGGAGGAGATCATACCAGCTCTCTGTGTCTTGGTGTCATTTCTTAATGCCGGCAATCAGTGTTCAATTTGGACAGAAGTAGTCACGCAGTGTACCCCTGAACCCCAACACTTCCTTCCCATTTCCTCTTTTATTTGGCATAATTGGGGGTAGGGCTGGTACGGCTCATATAACGGTGCTTCCTTCCTCCTCCTGATCATGCTCAGTGCTACATGGGAGTGAAGGTGGTGCTGTTCATAAAACGGTGTTTCCTTCCATTCCTTGTAGGGTTTGACACAATTGGGGCAGGGGTGGCGGGGTTCATATAACGGTGCTTCCTTCCTGCCCCCTTTGAGATTTGGTGCCAAAAGGGGAGGGAATTCTGTTGTTCAATACTTTCTTCCAATTTCCAGTATTATTTGGCACAAATGGGGGCAAGGGCGACGCAGTTCATATAACGGTGCCTCCTTCCTGCTCTCTGTTATGCTCAGAGCTACTTGGGAGTGAAGGTGGTGCTGTTCATAAAACGGTGTTTCCTTTTATTCCTTGTAGGTTTTGACACAATTGGAGTAGTGGTGGCGCGGTTCATATAACGGTGCTTCCTTCCATTCCTTTTAGGGTTTGACACAATTGGGGCAGGGGTGGCGCGGTTCATATAACGGTTCTTCCTTCCTGCCCCGTGAGGTTTGGTGTAAAAAGGTTTGGGTATGCTGTTGTTCATTTAATAATACTTGCTTCCCATTTCCTGTTTTACTTGGCACAACTGAGGGGAAGGGGTGGCGCTCTTCATTTAACGGTGCATTCTTCCTGCTCCCTGTTATGCCCAGTGTTAAAAGAGAGTAAATGTGGTGCTGTTCATAAAACGGTGTTTACTTCCATTCCTTGTAGGGCTTGACAGAATTGGGGCAGGGGTGGCGGGGTTCATATAATGGTGCTTCCTTCATGCCCTGTGAAATTTGGTGCAAAAAAGGGTTGGAATGCTGTTGTTCATTAAATAATACTTTCTTCTATTTCC